>VZTG01003728.1:2311001-2366027 GCA_013397845.1 Melanocharis versteri
GGGTCGCGGCAGCCGGGGCCGCGCGGGGTCGGGGGCGGCCGGAGGGGCCGGGGCGCTGGAGCGGCCCCGCGCGGAGGAGCTGGACGTGGGCAAGCAGCGTCCGCACGCGGGCTTGGGAGCGGGAGCGGCGTCCGTTTTGGTTTCATGCACCGTTCTTTTAAATTTCAGTGCAAGTTGTGAAAGTGATGTAGGTCTTGTGAAGCTACTCTGTTTTCTTGTGTGTGTCAGCTTAAAAACAAAAAGAGGTTGCTCAGGGCTGCTGGCAATAATGTCTTCAGTTGCTCCTTCTTTTCACAGAACCCCATTCAGAATTAGGGATCTTTCCTAGAAATGGTGTAGAAAGTAGCATGAAAGGTGATAAAGATAGTTCTTGAGCCCGGGGGAGCTGTATGGTGGATTCTATTTGTAAACAATGATGATGACAGCTCTCATAACGCTATTTGTTGTGAAAGAACACGCTCTCAACCAAAGTGCCATCACAATAGACACCTACATCTAGAGGTGTGCTTCTGCAACAGAGTGCGCACTTCCTTCACATCCTGGAAGCTGAGGATTCGCATTATCTGGGAACTCTGTGCTGGGATCTGCTGCGGTCTGTATGTGCTTTGGTTTTGCAATTTGAAATTGAGTTTCCACATGCTTAATTCATAAGTAAACTTTCTTTTCTAATTTTGGTTTGCAAAGAATATGCAGGTACATTTCTGGAGTTAGTTTTTTTAAGGTGAATTAATAAAACTGCTGTGTTACTTCAAAATTTATTTTTATATTTTTCCTCAACTGGGTACTTGAACAGCAGCATATACAATTAGAAAAAAGAAGAAAGCTTTAATTAAACAGGCTAGTTTTCCTACTCTTATGTCTGCAAAAGCAGCTGATGATATTTTAGCACCTTATAACCATTTCAGTTGTAATTAATTTTTTTTTAAGTTGGAAAATAGTTGTTTTGACTCAGCTTTTGCCTTCTTAATATTCTACTGCCTTGCTTTGACTGCTCTTACCAAGTATCTGCTCTTAGTTATGGACAGTTTTTAAGTTCCTGTTGAAGTGTGCCTGCATGTCAGATATGAAGCATTATTACGCTTGTGCAGTTTAATCCCACAATGTAATATCCCCTGTGCTTTCCTTGGCTTTAGAGACTCTTAGCATCAATTCAATCTCTGTTTTAAGAGTTACCTGCCTGGCATTATGCTATTCCCAGGACGGCGTTTTCAGTTTTTATTGCAGCTTAAAGATCTTGTTACTCAGTACCTATTGTGTATGCACTGGTAAGTTAAAAAGTCAAGAGTTTCCGAGGCTGTTCAGCTCTATATGATTGTGAGACTTTGTTTCCAAGGGGAGATCAGACCGACAGGTGCAACCTGGTCTTTCCTTGCTAGCAAGTCTGAACACCTGTTGGTTTCCTGACTTGTGATGTCTGTGTAACCATTCTTTCACAAAATGCTGCGTTTTCTTCAAGTATTTCTTTCTTAACTCCCTGTAATAGATAAGATATGCAGTGTATTTGATGAACAGTGAGGGCAAGCTGTTTCTAGAATGAGGTAAAATTAATTGCGAATCAATATTTTTTAAGTTTTGCTAAGTATATTCAGATTTTTACAAAAAGAGGACATTTTTAAAATAAAATTTGACAACTGATTTGCATCTACAAGTAGACTCAGAGGTGCTACTGAGTCTGATACTATGTTTTGTTTGTATTTGTTTGAATTAGTTAGCATTTTCACTCTTTTTTTGGAAATCTACTCCCTTGCATACAGATTTTTGTCATCTTTCAGTGTTCATTTGTGAGGTTTTCGTTTTGGTTGTTAAGAAATAAAAGGAAAACCAAAAAAAACCTACCCAACAACAGAGAGTAAGTCTGTGCCACTAAACATCATGTGAAGAATCTTTAATATGAACTAGCAAGCCCATACATTAGTGTGTGAAAAATTAGTGCAGGAGGATTTTCATTTCAGGGGTACAGCAAGTTGTTTAAAAAATCATTATAATTCTGATTACTGAAATGTATCCAGCATTTATACAATACCTCCTATTGTAATATAACTGCAAACTATGACCTCTCAGTGAGGCATATAGGTAAATTATACTATTTTAGCTTATTTAGAAACTGAAGTAGAAAAACTTTGCTCAAGGCTGAGAAAACAGACTTCAGTACAGAAATGAACATTCAAGAGTACTCTGTTCTCTATCTGAAGAGTAGGTCCTGTAAAATCAGATGGGAAAGTCAGGACAAGGAATGTTGTTGGTACAGAAGAACTTCGTTTCTCACTGTGTTTATCTCTTTCCTTTTCTCTGGGTTTCTCAAAGAACCAGCCCACAAGACTGACTGATTGTCGGTGTGGAGTTTTTTTTCCCTGGACTTTCTGCTACTTCCCTTACTTCTTTCTTTCCCCTTTATTTTCTATGTAACAGCATTTTCATCAGTGTTAGTTTTACTTATTTATGTGAACATGTGCAAGACGTAAGAGGTGGCATAAGAATTGAACTCTGCACTGGGTAAGAACTTTTGCCCATTGTGGAAAGGCTGCCGTAGTAGAGGAAAAAAAACAAGGTGGAAACAGTATTTTGTGTCCTGAATGGTTGGAATAGTCCAGGGAGTGAGTATTATCTCCACTCTCTCTCTGTGCCGTGAGTTGACAGTCTGAACTCTTGGCTTCATCTGTTTGGAATCCCTTTACTGTAGTAATGCTTGCGTAGGACTAACATTAGCATATCCCAATCCAGGGGTATTTATTTTGTTTAGATAACCCTCATGCTCAATTAGCAGCAGTCTGTGACGTGCCAGCTCATAGCTTTGGATGACAGAAAGTGGAATGACGCAGATACATAAGAAGATCCTTCTTCTCCCTACTTAAAATTGATTAAAGCAGTAGTGACAGGGTGCTGTCCACAACCTCTGGGTGAGCCCCGGCATGTTGTGGGACTGACTGTTACCCAAAAACTTTGGAAACAGGCTGTATGTCTGTTCTGTAGGAAGCCAGCTATGATGCTTGGCTGCCTACATTACATCAGTATGACTGTAATATCCAAATGATTTCCCATTTCCCAGCCATCCCTGTGATACAAAGGTTTCCAAATGCCTGCAGCCACTGCTTGTGAAGTAACTGATGGATGGATCTCTTGTGCACCCATAAGAATAGTTTGTAAATCAGTGTGATTTTGAAAGGACATAGTATGTAGTTGATTGTCGCTTGTTGTTGCATTGTTATGAATCTTACAGTACCTGGTGTTTACTTAAATTGCTAGCTTCTGAAATTGGCTACTAGCAAGAGAAAACCAGCTTTTTAAAAGCTCAGGAAGTTTGTCATCTTTGTTCTCCTCTAGAAACTCTTTAAAGTCTGGAAACGCTCCAAAGCAAAAAAAAAAAACATACAAGAAGCACCTTAAATGTGGAAAAATGACTAAAACGTCTTTCATTTTGGGGGAACTGTTTCTGATTTTCTGTATCATGTACTGTTATTATTGCCGAACATCAGTGGACTGTAGTATTGTTGTTTTTTTCTGCGTAATGCTTTCTTCAACAGATATAAATTAATTTTAGGAAATAGTTTACATATCTGGGTCATTACAGATAGGATCCCAAGGTATAATTAGATGTCACTATTTAACTGTTCTGATTTCCACAGATCCTAACCCATATCACTTTTTGCTAAACTGAATTAGGGGTAATATGTCCTGAAAAATAGAGGGTTTAGGAGGCTACTAGCTTATTGATTGTGATTTCTGACTTTAGATACAGCTAGACTTCGATGCACGTATACAAGCAAATGATACTTTTAAAATTTCCAAGTTGCCAAGTGATGGTTTTTTTGCTTTTTTTTTTTCTTTTTAATAGTTTTCTTTTTTTTTTTAATGAGTGGCACCCTGTTCTTTTTTTTCTGCAAAATAAGATTAAAGGAAAGTTTAATAGATTTTACATTCTCTGAGAGAAGAACTGTCTTCCAGTATGCAGTTTAGCACTACCTAGTTTATGGATCTGAGAGTTATTCTGTGATAGACAATACACAAATTTAGAATTCCAGTAATAAATATGTAGCAACTGCTTTCTGTTAGACAGCATTATTTGTAGATTAGTCAAATGTGGAGGAATATGTATAATGAAACTTGTTTGCAGAAGTATATTTTCACTTCTGTAATCATGATTTTGCAAGCATCTCTTGTTTGGTGCTCTTGTGTGTCTAAGTATCTGAACTTAGACATGGGAAGAGTTTCGAATTGTGTCATTTTTGTTTCAGTTTTAACTCTCCTGCAGATGATGTTTTTTGCAGGATTTGCTAGTAACTGGTAAAAAGCAAGAGTATAGAAGATGTCATTCATAGGGTACTTCTTTCCCACTACAATTGTAACTGAATACCCTTCTCCAGGAATCTCTTTTAGGTATCAGAGCTGAGAAAATTTTAATTTCATTTAGTAGGACCATGTTAACTACGAACCTGCTTTTTAAGTATAGACTTTCTTATAATTGTCCAGCTTGTATACCAGTATGTGCAAATGCTTACAGATTAGAGTAGAAGTCTGTTTACAGACAGTTACTAGTGCTAGTTACTTTTTAAAAAATCTTTTTGACATTTTTTTCAGTGATTTGAGAATACGCAAAGCACCAGTGTTATCAACCAGCTGATGTCCGATGACCACCCTAATGTAACATGGGGCTTATATTTATAGTCCTGTACTTGTCACCCACTATGTACATTCAAACAATAATCTTAATGATACTTTATTTTTAAAAATTACTTACCTGTAAATATTTAACATAAACCAAAATGATACTTGAAGGCAACTTGAAATCTGTTCAGTTACTTTTTTTTTTTACATTCCTTCATCTGCCAATTTGAGCTGGTTTATAATCACATTTTCTTGCTGCTAGAAAGTATTTTTCCTTTCATCTTTTCATCATTGAAAAGCTCACACAGGTAGTGGGGAGCTGACTAACATAATATCTAAGGCTAAATTTATTACTTAGGTCAAATAATGAGCCATGTGTAAACCCTAAAATGCTTCAAACAGAGGTGCTGTGTTACCTTCACTGTGTTTTCCCAGGAAAGCCTCGCTGCCAGCATTACAGCGTGACCCTTGCTGGGGTGAAAAATGCAGGGCCAAAAGGCACCTCCAGCCCTTTAGCAGCTCTTCACAAAAGCCCCCACTGCATGGAGAAGCATTATTGTGTTACCCCAGGCTGACAGTAGCTCTCTGAATTTACCCAGGCCCAGAATAAATGGAGCTGATGACAGACCCTGACTCCTGATTTAGTCAATCTGTTTTATCTTGGCATTATTCTGTGAAAAAGCTGAAGTGCTGCAGTGGCCAGGACTTTTGTATGGTCCTAGATAGGCTGTGTCCAGAACTAGTCAACATGACTCAGTCTTTTGTTAACGGGCTAGATTTTAGCGTTGTCTTTTTTGTGTTCTTGCTTCCAGCCTTGGGGTCAGGTTCATGGTGCAGTAAGTAGCTTGTCTTCAGAAATTACCTTTCGTATGTAAAAGCATAATTTTTTTGCAATGGTTTTTCCAAATATGAAAGCTCAGCCAGAGTAAAATTGTCTCCTCTGTCACAGCCACTGGTTAGATTGACCTGTTTCCAGTTAAGGGACAAGATAATATGTCATATCCACTCAAAAGGATTTAAACATCAGTTATTCACTTGGGTTTCAGCTACTGCACATAAAAAATAGGTGCTGGAAACGTAGCACTAGAAAAGAAATGTGTTGTTTTCATGAGTAGATATGGGATTTGTTATGTGACAGTCATCTTATATAATGTCTGGCAATGCCATTGCACTTGACTGGCTGACATGATAGTTTAATTGGGTCTTAAATTCTCAGATCTCTCCAAGAAAATCTGAGGATTTAGTCAGCTCTTTAGGACACTGCTTGTGATAAAGGTTATGATTAAGGGGCAGCTGTTAGCGACAAAATGCTTGTTCAGTGCAGCATCAGGAAATTTTTTATTCGTTAAAGATTTCAGTTTGTACAGTGACAAAGTAAAGGTATACTGATAAGTGGCAAGCCTGAATTTTAATTAATGTGTATTTGTGTGGCTTCCCCAATTTTGTCGTACTTTATAACAAAAGAAGAGAGCGAGAGTATTGTGGAGGTAAGGAAGGACCAGTTTTCTAGGAAGAATCCTCACTTTCCATTCACTGAAGCCAGCCTTAAAGGATTTCAGGACCTCTGGGCTGCAGTGCAGTTCTTTGTACAGAACTTTACTTGCTCTCATGTAAGACTACTCATGCTTCTGGAGAGCAGCAGAGCCCTCGGGTAACTGCAGTGATGAGTGAGGTGTACGTATACGTATAGATAAAAAAATAGAGGGAGATAGCACTTTCCTTGCTGTATTGCACAAGGATGTGCTGCAGCAAGATAAAGGGTGAAACTTGCTTTCCTGCAGATGGTTTGCACCAGCCCCTCCTTATCATTTATGAACACCTATATCTTCTCAGAAGCAAGTAGATGGAGTAGTGGTGCCACTTCAGCTGTGGCTGAACCTCTTCTGTGCAGATCCTGCTGCATCCATAGGGGTTGTGGGGTTGCTGCCAAATGAGAAAAATCATGAAATGTAGTTTTTCTGCTAGGATAGTGAAGTACATGTTGTGGTTGACACTCAAGGCAACTGAGCTGTAAGGAGCCCTTACTCATTGTGTGGGTACATGATGGCAATCACTGGCCGCCTCAGGCCATGACCAGCAGACAGTTGTGATTTCAAAACATCTTAAATCTGTGGTGGGGTCAGCCCCTTCCACTGTTTTTGGGACTCCTCTCCAACAGAATTATCCAGCACAGGCTATTCAGTTCTGCACTGGTGGAAAGGAGCCTAGAGTTCATAGACATAACAGTTGATGGAAAGAGCACTGGTGTTTCAAAGCTCAAAAACAAGATGGGAACTCTTAATCTCACATATTCAGTCTGTATGTTACATTTTAGAAGAAAGATAGGTTTTAGCATGTCTCATTCACTGCTTTTTGAAAGGTCCTGGATGTAAGAGATGTGTAAAAAGCATTATGTCTCCCTGAAGACTGCTATTATTTAACACTTTTCAGCTTCTTATCTGCTTCTAAGATTGCAGAGCTTCCAAGTCCCTAATAACTTGATAATTTTTTCCATAAATATAAACAAATGGTCCATGCCAACATACAAACAGACCTTTTTTGTAGCCTCATTAATTATAGGAAATACTGCAGTATGAAAGATTATTTCCTTTAGCATAATGGGACAGAAGAATACAGACAAAATGTTACAGAGTAAATAACTAGGGTTTAATGTGGGAAAATAACATTATTTTCAACCACCATAATAATGAATTTCAAAATTGTGAAATTCTTCCAGGAGTCAAATTATTTAGTTAAAATGCAGACATTATTGTGACTTTTTTTGTCATTTACAAAAAATATTTTTCTTCCAAAACTCTTACTTGGAAAGGTTTTTTCATAGATATGAGTATCTAATAACTTGCTTCTTAGTAATGAGGTGGTATTCATGACAACTGAATGGTATGAGAAGTATCTAAATACTTGTGGCTCCTTGTGGCAGTATTTAGAGCCAAGAATGCTGGCACTGCATTCATGGTAGGGTGCTGCTTTAGTCAATTTTAGACTGTAACATATGAAACATTCAGGAAAGCAGTGGCCATTCTTTTTTTTTTTTTTTTTAATCAATTTTGTGTTTCTGATGAGAGGCAGCTTCTACTATTAGGTGAAGTTTTGATACAGCAAATGTGGTATTTGCTGAAATGTCACTTCAGACTTTGTCTCATAAAGAAACTGTGCTAAGAAACTGTTCTCCTGTTTCAGTTGTATTAGTAGGGGTTTTGGTATTATCTGCAAAAACTTTACGTGTTTAGGAGACTCACCACAGGACTGAGTCTATTGTGGATGGATAGTTTCTGGTCTGTGGGGTTTTTTTGTTTGTTTGTTTGTTTTTGTTTTTTAATAAAGCTTATCTCAGTAGAAATTGATCTGGGTTGTGGTTAACTCACAACTGGTCCCCATGTGAGCTGCAAAACTGAATCTAGGCAAGCTAAGGTGTGATGGAAAGTAATGCTCCTCATTCTGCCTTGAAACCATGTGAGCAGGGCGCTGGCCAGCACTTGCCTCTTGAGCTGGGTCACCTCTGAGCAGGTCAGAGGTGAATGCACCCTGTGGCTGCCCTGTTATGTGCCTGGTGGGCACAGTGTGCTGCGATGGGGGACTGCTGCTTCACCGGGGTCTACAGCCAAGGGAGACGCTGCTGTGCTAGGGCAAGTTCAGGTTCTGCCTGTTGTTGTCTCTGTTTACCAGCTCCAGGTGTTGAAAAGGAGCTGCACAGACAGTAGTATCATCTCCAATCACCAGCAGTGGAGCAACACTGAATCAAGCTAATGTGTAGGGCCTGTTTACAAGAGTCTGTAGAAACAAAATTTAAACAGCTTGCTGCTTTTATTAAGTTGTAGTCCACTAATATATGACCACCTAATGAAAATGAGCTGATTGAATACTTATATAATATCCTACAGCAAGACAATACCATCAACCAAGCCTTCCACTCAGAACTGCAATAAGAAAGGCTGCCGGTTTATGCGAAATGAAGTCAATGTGCGTTTTATTCTGGAATAAACTGCCAAGCCTTACAGGAAGTATATATGATTAACTGCAGCCTCCTTACCATTCCACTACATCAGTCATATTCCCCAGATATGTAAGTCCAGGAGTATTTTTTGATGCATGTAAAGATGAGTGGTTTTTAATTGAATTAGCTTACATGATTTAGACGACCTGTAAAAGCAGGTGTTAATGTATTTAAACCAGGCTATCTGATTTGTTTTCAAGGTTGACTGTACAGCCTTAATGCAGTAGTTTTACCCAGGTTACAGACAACCTCAGACTGCCAGCTGATACACTAATATTTTCATAAACATGATTTTTGTGATCTGGAATTAGCAGTTGTAACAGAGATATCTTTTTCTAATGACCAAGAGTAAAAGGAATAGCAGTAGTGATGCTTTAGTTACCACAAATCAAATTCTAAGAAGAGAGCTCCAAAGTGGGTAGGTAGAATTTTATAATAAGATATGGTTCTCTTGCTCTGTACTGGTACCTGTCAGTAGATTCTGAACCCCTGCACCAGTTGGTACTTAAAAAGTTTTTTTAGTTGCAGGGACTAGATATGAAGGTGTCAGATATTTTTTCCTACTTTTTCCCAATGTAGTGGTTGATATTGAGCATTGTAAAATATAAACGGAAGGATTATTTTATGTAGAAACAATGACTTTTTGTAATATATTGCCCCCCCGCCCCCTGCTTTGGTGCTTCAAAGGGTCATCGAAATGAAGGGCAAGTTTTTAATAAGTGAGAATGTGATTCACGTGTACTTGCTGGCACGAGGAAGCAGTTGATTGTTTTCAGAGCTGATCAGACCAAAGCTGATAAACATCCTAGGTGACATTTAGTTTATGCTCTTTAGCAGTATTTCTAAAAGCTTCATCCTTGGGACACGGAAAAAGTATTGCGACTCCAATAAGAAGGCACGGTAGAGGTTAGTGTAAGAATAAAAGAAATAGCAGGATACTACTCTTTCAGTAACAGAGTAGAAGAGTCTATGGAACAGAAACAACTAAAAAGCAGGCTGCTGGATAGACATCGTAGACCTGAGCATCTTTGAGTGTGTTTTAATGAAAAATTGCCAAGACAGACTAGAAAACAGACTTTTTTTACATATATGATAATGTTTTGAGTGGTTAATGTGTTTGCCAAACTTTACTGGCACCATGATAAGTAATGACAAATACAAGGAACATTTGAATTAGTATTTTTAAAGATATGATAATTTTTAAAAAAAAAAAAAATAAAATTGCTGTGTGCTTTTGCAAATGATTATGAAGGTGTGCTACTGCTGACTTTACAGGTGGTTGCTGTTGTTGAGCATGTCAGCAGTAGGGTGATTCTTGGCTATTGCTGGTAAGCTTTATGGCCACAATAGTGGTATTGGTGACTTTGTTACTTCCTGTACGGTGGGGAAGCCCTGATACATTAAAAGTGATGCATGGGTAGCATGAGAGTTGCCAGTGCTTTGGTTTTGGCCGTGGTTTTGCCATGCAGAAAGGGACCTCCTCTACAAGTATACATGGAACAATGTTTTCAGTTTGGTAGCTGAAATGAATGAAACACGATATAAGATAATTACATATGAAGGTTAATGACGAGCATGTTTGTAAGGATGTTTCTTTACTGAGCTCTTGTTACTTGAATTAAACTGCTCACTTCTTTGAGGTTTAATTGCAGCATCTCTGAACCAGGGGGACAGACAGGTACTTGAGACCTTGCAAAATGCAATGTTTATTTTGCTTTCTAAACCTGCAGTTATCTGGGGTTCTTCCTCCTTAGCCTTAGCTCACCCCTGTTCAGCTTCTGCTGCCACAGAGAACTGGAGCTTAAAAGTACTTCTGCAGACTAATCCGGATGCATTTTTTGCATAAGGTGTAACGTGTGTCGAAGCAGACCTTGTGTTTGGTGTTGCAGGGAGAGTGCTCGGATTCCTCTGCATTTCTGCCCTCTGCTGCTTGCTGATCTCCTCGGCAGAGGGTGCCGGCTCCTGCTACTGCTGCTGCTGTGAATGTTCGCCCTGCTGATCCAGGCACCATATAGGAAGCACCTAGGCCTGTCCTAAGCAAACAGGTCCGGGGAAAAAAGTGCAAGCCTGACCTATGGCGTGGCCAAAGCAACAAGCAGAGATGAGGGTTCCATTTTGTAGTAAATGTAGGCTATTGTGTCTCAGCAAGAAGCCAGAAAGTATCCTTGCTGCTTTCACAAAGCTATTCTGTGTGTACATGTCAGAGGGTTTTCTGTTACACGCTGCTTGCAAGAAAACAGCTTTAAAAAACCAAAAAATGAAATTAAATCTGTAAGAGTGCCTTTAAACTAACCATTTTTTGCTTGCAATGGAAGCTTTAGCTTGAAAACTTATAAGCATGTTTAGTCCTAGAAGTGTTAATGTGGTGAATTATTTGACAAATCACAGACTCTCTGTTTGGCTACATAAACTTTAAAGCCCAACACCCAGATTTCTCAGTAAAATGACTGTATTTTTCCTGTACTCTGAAGCATGGCTGAAGTTTTGCATGCCTAAATGTTTGACGGTAAGATTGCATTTAAAAATTTGGTAGTTGTTTTTCCCCCTTTCTTATCATCAGTAAAAACTGACATGCATTTTCTAGCTGGTATGGATTTTCTGCAGCTCTTTTTGGTTGTTGCTGGAAAGGTTTCAGGATGAAGAAGTTTTTGATATGTAGTCAGAACTCGTTATGTAGCACAGCTTTCAGTACATACGTCTATTTTAAAAATGTAACAGTTAAATTTTAAATAGAAGTGCTGTAAAAATTGTGCAGAAACAAATCTTGGCATTTAGAGACTAAAACAATTTTTTTTTAGTGGTCAGGAATATACATCTGTAATTTCATTTTTCACAGGCCTGTGAAAGATAGGTTATAGGAATGATAATACAAAATAAAACTATGCTGTCGGGATAAAACAAATCTGCAGGAAGAAAAAGTGTTTGATAACTATGTTGTGGTAAGTGTTTTGTCTTTTCAGCGAGATACTATTCCTGTGCTCATGTGTCTTTTAGATTGTATAGATGTATAAATAAAAACATGCTTGTGTACATAGGTAGTTTTGGTTTGTTCTTGAAATTGTTATCAGCTTGACAAATGTCCTGGTTGTAGAAAACTAAAGCTGCCTTACTGATCAGAGGCAAAATGAGAGGACAGATGTTGAGTTTTAAATCTTATGACACCCTGTCATTTCAATAGTGTGGCTAAGTATGAAAGCGTGCCCTAATTGCTCTTGAGGGAAGAGTTATATGGGGTTTGTTTTTGTTTTCTTTCTTTGTTTCCTTCTACAGTGTGTTGGCTATTGTGAAATAGCATGCTCTCTACAAATCTTTCTGTTCTCCAGCGTGTCTTTTCACCCTCACATCCTGCCCAGCAGTGATGTCTTACCTTTGGTGTTGCACATAATTTTTTTGAATGGTGACAGTCACATTGGCCTGTGCTGTGTCTGCCAAGTGTTGCTGATGGACTCATAGCTGGCAGCACTGGAAGGGATAAGATCCATTTTGGCTTGTACTTTTTAACTACTTGAGGTCTTTGAGAAGTCTGTTTGCAGACTTGGACAAATAGCTCTGCTTTGCTTCACAGTCCTCTTCCTCTCAGGAAATTTCCTAGTCAAGACCTGGGACTTTAATTAGTATTAGTAACTTATACTAATATTTTAATATGAGGTGACTAATACAGTGGTACTCTAGACAATAGCCAAGGCAAATCCTCATTCTAGTCATGAAAAGTATGTGTTGTGCTTACAATGGACTGGGTAATATTGGAAATTCTCACCACCTGATGCACACAGAGAAAACAGTCTAAAAATGCGAAACATGATGTGTTTTGAAAAGCTAGGATTATGATTTTTACATGTGTAGCAGTAAATTAAGCAGTAGTTAAAAAAACAGGCATATTAATCTTGTGAGGTGAGTATGAAAATTAACTTAAATATTCACCGAAGTTACCAAATACTACATTTCATTTTGAATGGAATTTGCCTTAGATGAGACATAAACTCCTGGTTAACTTTACAGTCCTGTATAGATGAACTGCACTTATTACACCCTTTCAGTTTTTTTTCTCTGGTTTGAAGATTGAACAAAAGATGGCATCGGAAAGGGGCGGGCAGGACTGGGAGGACGCACCAGGGCGTCACTTCTGTTGCCTGAGACATCTGAACACTTGTGTGAATTCAACTAGCTGGAGCTAGTGAGAGTCTCTACATTTATTTCATCAGGCTGGGAACGGAGCCCAAAGCTGGTTTTATTTGTCACTATTTTCACTTTGATAAAGAGCTGATAGAATCAGCTGTTACACAGGAGTTTCTTTGGAAGACTGGAGAAAGCTTAATTAGAGGCAGACTGTGAGCATTTTTAATGTTTCTATCCTTGTCATGGCAAAAGTGGGCTTATGCTTGTGGGCCCATGTAACTGGATAGGCTGATATCTTTGCATCTCCTGAGGTCTTACCAGTGTTTTGTGTGCTGCTCAGAGCTTTTCGAGCTGCTCCAAATATTGTATGTAAATGGGCAAAAAAACAGACAAAGTTTCCCAGGTTGTTTTTTTTTTAACAAATAAAAATGTGAGCCAAAGATGATGATACCATACCTATTTAGCCCTTATTGGTTTTCCTTGATTTTAAGGTGTTTTTCAAATTAGGGAGGATTTTTATAGAGACGTAAAAGTATCCATTTAAGAGGACTGAAATATGAAAAATGCATTGTTTCTTGATAAAATACCTAGTAATAATGAAAGGTTAATAGATAATCTTTTACTTGGATGATGTCTGTGTATTCTGTATCCATATTGCAAATCCATCAGAGAATATACCTCAATCTAATGTTGTACTTCAGTTAGTGGAGCCTAATCAGTTTGCTTTATGCGATGTTACTTTCATGTTTTTTAATCTACCTTTCATTTCAAATTTTATATGAATGGCCAGATTCATTTGTTTAGTGTTCAGAAAAGAAGTGATCATTGATGGGTTATCATTGATTAAACAGAGGTTTTTCATTTTAAATGAAATTTTCTCTAAGACTTTTTTTGTGCAATGGAAGTTCTTAAGTGAACTAAATCATCAAAGCTGAAGTATATTAATTAATTTGTTATTAATACCCTTTTAACAATTGTTAAGTACAAAATATTAACTGATTATAAACCATGGGTAAAAGCAGTGTTTGCAAAAGGGGATTACTGTATGATGTTACAGTATGTAGTGGAAACTGCTAAATACAAACCACATTTGAGTATTTTAAAAGAAAATACTGATTTAATTACCAAACTGTTACCTTGTAAATATGAATTTATTGTAAAACTGAAGTTTCTCAGGAGCAACACTTATTCTTGTAGAAAAATTCGCATAAAAGCATTTTCTACATTTGAACAGTCAGTTGTGAATAATACAAAAATATTGAAAAAACCCCCTGGAGGATGACTAAACGGGTGCCTCTCACCTAAAATCCATTTCCACAATGTTAATGAGAAATGTGTAAGTTTATACTCATAAGTATGTGTGACTTGAGATAGTCATGGTGCTTGCTTTGGTGTTAGATTAGTTTCATAAAAAGAAGTGAAATTCATGCAGGTGAGAGGGCTCCTACAAAACAATTTCTACTGTTGTGGTAACTGTGTTGGAGACTAATAGGTGTAGGAGTTGTGTGAGTTGTAGCTCTCTTAGCTAAAAGCTGGTGCAAAACTGGCTGTATTTGGGAGGGCTTCTGTCTGTAGCCCATGGGCTCTGAGCTGGCGAGGTGTGAGCCCTGTAGCACAAGAATGGGTCTGGGTTAATACCTCTGTCTCACAACAACCCACGCTGTGGTGTAGGGAGGAGGAGAACGCTCTCAGGATAGAGTGGTGCTGCAGGTCTGCATTTGTGGAAGAGCCACAACAGGGGACGTGGTGACTTGGGGCAGTGAGGAGTGTTCGCTGTCAGGCGTGGCTGCGTCACTTGCTCTTACCAGCGCTTGGCCAACATCTCCCAGTGTGGCCTGGACTGAACCTGCTAAGCCCTGGCGGGGTGTGCAGTCATCCATGGCTGATGCACTGAGCGCCAGGCAGTGGAGCAGAGCGGCAGGTCCGCGTGATCTGAATGCAGCGGGACCCAGCGTGCACTGTCACCACCTCGCGAGGAGCCAGAGCCCAAAATGCACTCAGTTTCTGTGTGCAGCATGAGAGGCAAATCACTGGTATCAATAGGTAAGGAGTAAGGAAACATGGGTATACCACAAGCTGCCTCATGCTTATACTGAGACTTCTTGTAAGAGGAATTTGAATCACAGAGGTAGTAAGTATGCTATTCAGGAAACTACAGAGCTGCCTTTGGCCTGGTTATGTTATCTTGTCTCCACCTCCCTCGTGTGGACCCATAAACCTGACTGTGGTACTGGAAACCAGTTGAGTTTTGTGATTGTTTGCTTAATTTGACCTACAGGCATTCAGGTGAAGTGCTCACTTACACAAAAAAACAAACATGAAATTTTGTTTTGTCTCCCTGTGTGCATGAGACAAGAGTGTAATGGATGGGACTAGTTGTTTCTCTTGTTCCAGATGAATAGATGTTCATTATTTTGTGAATCTCCATAGGTGTAGAGCATATTTATAGCACCTAAATAAATAATCAAAAGCAAGGTATGAAGGGCACATTGAAATGAGTACTAGTTAGTGAATAACCTTTCTTGAAAGAACAATGATGCTATCACATGCACCTTAATAAGAAATACAACAGCCATGGTTTAATAAGAGCTGGAGCATGAGCCGACAAAATTGCATGAAATAACTTGCAGTTTGCTTTCAAAATGTTGGTATCTACAGTGTGTGATTTATGGGCATTTGCTAAGGCATGTTTATCAGAGCTGTACCGAGCTTGTTGCAGTGTTAGTAATCGCTTTATATTCCACAAATCTCAGCTTTTGTCTGTGGAATCTTTTTTCTTTCCCTTTTCTTTTTTTTTCTTTTTTTTCTTTTTTTTCTTTTTCACAGCTGTACAAAGATGGATGAAAAACTCATTTCTTTTAGCATGAAATTACAACCATTCGCCAGTATTTCTGATGAACTGTTAAAGCTTGACTTTGGCAAGGTCTACAGTGGGAACACGTCATTAAAATAGGAGTGCCATGTTACAGGAGAAGTAAGATTAATCCAGCAATACCTGTAAAAAACTGGGATTTGTTCTTACATAGCAAACCAGCTTTTTGTATTAAATAGAAATCCCTGTAAGCTTAGTTTATACTGGTATAGCTGTATCAGTCTCAGAATAAGTGTGCCATTGCAGCTCTCTGAATGAAGTATCACACCTCTTTGCACGTTTCTTAAGTATAGCTGTCTGCAAAAATGCATAATGTGGGTATAAACTTTCCTGGGTATTCTATGGTAAATGCTTATGGGGTGCTTATTTACTTGAGGGGTGTGTCTACATGTAAAAATAGAAATAAGGTTTTCATATGATTCTGCACTTTTAGGGCCATTGATCTGTCACTTGCTAATGTTCTGTCAGAGCAATAACCACCTGAAGTATTTATTACTGCTTTCTGTCTCCTCAAATCTGCTGTCACAACTGCAGCTGTTGTCACACCCTGGTTGACTTTTCTCTGATCTGAATTAGCTTTTAACAGTAGCTTCTTTGTAATTTACATAATTTTGATAGGATCGTATTCAGGGGAAAATAAATACATAGCAGAATATTGTAAAAAGCTTAATATTTGTTGAAATTAAACTCCATTTACTGTGGGATGTTTTTGAGAGACTATTACATACATATGTACTCTGTCATTATGTGGAAAACTTTCAAGAAAATGGTTAGTATATATTGTGTCTTAAAGGATTGACAGTGGTCCCCAAAATAAGAGTTGAAATAGGGTGTAATTTCTGTTGCCTGTGCAACTGCTCATAGGTGTCTACTGGAAATACTACAGTTGTAGAGAATACCTGTAAAAACTCTGCTCTGGTATGGTTGAAAATTAGTGAACCACATTGTGACGTTTATGATCTGCAAAAAGCTTAATGTTCTACATATTCATTGCTAATGCTTTTATTATCACTAGAGGGCAGTAAATACAAACACTGAATTATGTATTTTATCAGAACGCATTAATCTCTGTTTTTTCTTTTTTTTTTCTTTATTTAAAATAATAAGGGAACATAACTTCTTATTAAACACCTCAGGTCCTGAGTTTTACTACATATTTCCCCTAAAATAGTTCAGAAGAACATAGTCATCTCAGTGTGTTTAGCAACATAAAATTCTCATACTTTATGCTTAAGAATTATATATTCCATATAAAAATATCTACAAAATGATGCAGCATAGGCTATTACATAATTTTTAATAAATGTAATTCTGACAGGCAGAAGGCTTCCAAGAAAACCTTTTCAAAGCAGTGTAACCATGCTGCAGTTAGCACACTTAAAACTGACACTCCTTCAGAAAAATTGGAGATGTGTTCCAATTATGGTCATCAGTTCTCAGCCACCAGTGAAGTTCACCCTTCTTTAATATCAGCACAATAACCAGCTTTGTCTGCATCCCTGCAGCTCACTTAGTGTGTGGCAGCTGGTTGCTGCAGTTGAAACAACTTCTCATATTTGTAAAATTACTAATTGTTTGGGACTTTTTACTTAAATCCTGCAATTTCTCTCTAGCCAGGGAGTCTTACATGGAAACCAGAGAATTTTGGTGAATCTCACTGATTCAGCATAGTTTTCTTGTCTCTGGCTGTCCTGCTGCTTCCTCTAGTTCGGCTCTGGGTTTTGGCGAAGCTGAGTCCATCCACATGCTCTTGCTTGCTGAATGAAATGACCATTCTTTTCTGCTGTGATCTTCCAGCGCCGAGTAGACTCTCCATTTCTGGGGAAGCTTTCTGGTAGTGTACATATCAGTACAACTCAGATGGAGCTGGGTAATGCCATGAAAACAGTGCTGCATTTATGACAAGTAGGAGTTGGATTTGACATGGGCGATTATTGCTGTTCTCTGGTGTGTGAAGGTTAGCCTAAAAATCATAGAAACAAAGAACGGTTTGGGTTGGAAGGGACCTTAAAGATTATCTAGTTCTAGCCACCTGCCATGGGCCTTACTTCTTCATGTTTTTACAGGCTCTTCATCTGGCTGTGCGGTTTCTTCAGGCTATCTGTTCATGTTTGTAATGCATACAGCCTTGAAAACTAAAACTGGTGATATGCTTAGATGTCTACCTCTTTGCTTTACTTTTTGCTGCTTACTAGACAATATGCACTACATCCAGCACAGCTGTATTCAGAATTGATACTCAGACGTCTCTCAAGATGTTCTTAGTGCAACTTCATAGTCAGTCCAAGGGGTTGCAGTTGAGAGCACTGTTCTTCCCTCAAAGCTAAGTACATTTTTGTATTACCCATCACTTAGCTGTAGTAGGAAAGACCAAGGTGGTAAGTCTCCTATGTGACAGTTCAGAAAAGTACTGTGAATTAATCACAGAATCAGAGGATAAGGTTGGAAATTACCCCAGTGGGTCATCTGGTCCCACCTTCTTGGTCAAACACGACCATCCTAGAGCACATTGCACAGGGTTGAGTCCAGATGGTGCTTGAATATTTCCAGTGAGGGAGACTACATGGTCTCTCTGGCAGTCTGTTCCGGTGCACAGTCACCCACACGGTAAGGTTCTTCATGTTCGGGGGGAACCTTCTGTCCGTCAGTTTCTGCCCATTGTCTCTTGTCCTACTGTTTGGCACCACTGAGAAGAGCCTGGTCTATCTTCTTAACACACTCCCTTCAGATATTGTATACATTGCTGAGGTCCCCTCTCAGTCTTTTCTTCTTGAAGCTGAACATGCCCAGCTCCCTCAGCCTTGTAAAAGAGGTGCTCCAGTCCCTAAATCATCTTTGTTTCCCTCTTCTGGACTTGTTCCAGGAGTCCCATGTCTCTCTTGTCCTGAGAAGCCCAGAACTGGATACAGCACTCCAGGTGAGGGGCTGAGTAGAGGGGCAGGATCATCCCCTGTGGCCTGCTGGCAATGCTCTTCCTGCTGCACCCCAGGATACCACTGACCTTCCCTATGTCTTGTTTGTCATGTATGTTGGTTTCAGCTCAGTTGGTTTGAGGCAGTTTCAGCTGCCTTCCATTGCTTATTGCTTTCTTGGTGCTTGAGAATCAGGACTGGTGTGCTGTGATTTCTTATTGTCGTGATTCTCCACAGTTGCTGTGGGCTCGTAAGTTAAATAGACTGAGGTTTTTCTTTTATTACGAAAGATTTTTTCTGTCACATGAATAATATTTGCAAGTTTTTTCCTGTACATATTAGCAATTAGGAAAACAGATACACTAAAACTATGTGCACTGTTCCATTACCTGTGTTGCCAGAATGAGAGGCTTAGAGCCTCTCTCTTGTTATGTGGAGTCACAGAAGATGCAGATTTTTGAGGGTGAAAGTATCACTATGAAATGCCCTGTTATGACTTTACAAACTCTTGAAGGTTCCGGCTTTCTTCAGTGTAATTTACTTAGTCATGAACCGTGTTCCTTATTGCTGGTATCTTTGCAGTTAAATTCCCTGAACTGTAGTCTACATGAATGATGTCAACATTCTAAACAAGCGAGGCTGCTGGTGGTGACTTTCACATCCTCAAAGTTTATCCCATGAACCACTCCTCCCCCTGGTTGGTTCTGTTCTCTGGAAATTTTCACACTGGAAGTCTTCATGGTAGTGACTTAATTTCAGATCACCAATGAAGAAATTTAGTGCCATAAAATAGTTTCAAGTTTTGCAAAACCTTACTATCCCATTAGATGAAGACAGCCTGTTTATGACCGTCAGAAATGAGTCTGTAATCAGATTCAAAACTCATTCGATGTGCCTTCTCTCGACATTGGGAGTGGTGTTGCAGAATATTTTACAGTAATAAATCAAATGTCCTACAAGAGTACAAGAATATTACATATTCGAATACATAAATGGTACTGACTGGCATTAATTATACTCCTATGTCTCAGTTCTGTATCAAGCAAAACTCTGGTATATGTGTATTTCAGCTTTTCCATCATTATACCTAGGCCTGGGGTTTTATGAAGTAGCCTGAAGTTACCCATCTATTCTGCTTGCAAATTTTAATTAGCACAAATTAACATTTTTAAAGTCTTTAAAAGTGTGCTAAAACTGAACCTCGTAGCTCCTGGGATCTCTGCCACCTCTTTTTATGACTTCTTTGGAGAAAGCTGTCCAGAATCATTGATTAAATAATAGCTAACATTTGCTAAGGGTATTAAGGGACTTCATAATCTTTCTGCCTTTCAAGGTCATTGTCTTGATTCTTTCAAAACACATAACAGTGGTCATTAAAAACTTCCTTTTTTTCCTTTCCTGATTTATTTTATTACTCACTTACTATAATTTCAAATTACGCTTTTCCCATTTCCATATACTTTGCTTGATTGGAACCATTGTAGAAAATGTCATTATGTCCTTCTTCTCCCATGTTTTTTCTTCATGGATGTATATTTGTATAAAACCAAGAATCTCTAAATTTTGCTTTTCTTATCTTGAATTCCTCTGGGTATTTAGTTTGTGGCAGCTATTTGCTGTGCACTCATCTATCCACCATAACCTCCTCTAAAGCTATTTATTCACTCATTGCGACCTGGGAATTTAGGAGGAATATCAGTCAAAAACATTCCTATAAATCAGAGCTGGTGTGAATTTCCTGACTATCCATGTCTAAGGTCGTACTACATGTAGCCAAAGTCAGGGGCCATGCTTTCTGAGTCAGTGAAGTCATACAACTGAATTCTATCACAGCAATCATTAATTTTATGAGGTTGAGACTATGAGTCTTGAAGAAATAATACAAGTCAGTAATACACAGTGTGTATCAGGTGTAATCTCCTATTATCAGTATAGTTAATATGCAGCTAGAGTGAATTGATATAACATAGATTTACATTGGAGGAAAATGGTTTTTCATGTTTTTATATCAAAATGACCTAGCTAATAGCTTGATAAACACCATCCTTCAATGAATTCAACCAACTGTAACCCAGTAATTGTTATGGATGTATCTTTGTCTCATACATTAGTGGGGAATAAAAAAAATTGCTGATTTTTTAATGCATTCTAAACAGCTGGTGTAATTTACATACCAGCCATTTAAAATATTCCTCATCTGAATCAAGCTCTTCTGGGAACAGTTCTTTGGGAAGAGTTGTTAATATTTCATGAGGAAACAGCCTTTAGGAGCAAAGTAAGAGAAAATATTTAAAACTTGGCTTTCTCATGTCTTCTCATACTACCTATTGCAACCAAACTTTCATATCCACATGCTTTATTCCTAAAGTAGCCAAAAGTATATTGGCTGTTACTTTACCATTTTCTAAGTCATGCCTGAAATTGTCTTCTGAAGAAAGGCATCATATTTCCAGCTCTATGTTGATGCTGGGTAGGTGGCAGCAGTGCTCCCTTGTGGGTGATCAGAAGACAATAAAACACAGATGTAGATGAGCTTTATATTCAGCATTACAAAGCTGAGCTGGAATAATCGGGAGAAATATTTTCTAGAAGTACCTTTTGACTTCTTTAATGTCTTGCTGAGTGTCTAGCAACCCCAGGTGTGTTTTCAAAACTTAATTGTTTTACATACATCTGGCTTCATAGATCCGCACCAAGTATAACTGTGCATATTAAAATATGTCAGAAATGTTTTATATCATCTATTTCAAGGCAAAGAGTATGCCTTCCACATGAAAATACTTTAAGTACTGATGATCTGTTGATTGTATCCAGTTGTCACATTGCTCTAGATTTCTCTCCTGTAAGGAAAAAAATTGTTGATATTGTATTCTGCCCTATTGATTTTTACAGGTTTAATTCTTTTTGAAGTACTTAGTGTTTCTGACTGCTTCAGCCAAAACCTCTCTTATGACCATTCTCGGTCAGCATCTTCCAGTGAATCAGCAGTATGGGATTAGGCTGAACACTGCGCCTCATTCAGCTTGTCCTTAGGCATTAGTCCATTGTCATGTTAGGTAACACTCCCTTCTTTTGACGCAACAAAGACTCGGAAATTTGCTGCAGTAGTGCATGTGCCTTGCACAGAGTGGAGCAAGATAATCACAGAATCATAGAATGGCTTGGGTTGGAAGGGACTTTAAAGATCATCTAGTTCCAACCCCCCTGCTGTGGGCATAATGTATTCCTCCTTTCAAGTTTTGGTCTCTGAGTGGCAGATGGTGAGATCTTTTATTTAATGCTTGAGTCAGCTCACTGACACACTCCACTTTCAATTAATCCCTTCTTTTTTCAATGATGTATAGCTGTAATTGATTATAATAATCTGCTGAGGCAGAAAGAGCAAAAGTTGAATAAATACAGTGAGAATTCGAGGACTCATATTATCTCACTTCTTACATCTCCATGGAAGCTTAACATTTACTGGGAATTGTAAAACAGGTGACTTGCTTTAGCTTAATAGTAACTGCTTTTATCTCTTTAAATAAAAAAGCGTTAGAAAGTAGCAGCCTGGCCCAATAGTCTGAGGTAGATCTGTTTTTAATGTAGATGGCATAAAAGCAAAAAAAATTTCATTGTTAAAGTACATAATAAACTGCTCAAGAAACCAGACAGATCTATTAATGTTGGGTTTCTTCGCCATTAAAAACACCTCAAAATATTTTTTTTTCCCGTATGAAAAATTAAATCCACTAGGCAATCCAGACGGATATACACACAGTACTGATTATAACTGCTTGGATGGTGCGTCCATTGAAAACTGGTAAATGCTGCTGAAGTGACGAGACCTTAGCCCAATTATTTTTGAATGGCATGTGAATGCTGCAGGCAGGGATGCCATTAGTAAAGGGCATTTGCTGTTGGGAAAGAAAAAAAAAAAGAAAAGAAAAAAAAAAGAAGAAAAGAAATACCCCATGCCCAGGAGAGTCCCCAGCATCAGCCAATGGGAAATTACCGTGCATCATGACACCAGCCCTGCGGATTTATATCTTTTAGGGTGACATACTATTGGCTGCTAGTATGGCTCTATGGGAGGGATCGCTGCCACTGTCTGTGGCTTCCTCTTCAGGTCCTTATTTGGTAGCTGTTGATAGAGCAAGTCTTTGAGCAGCTGAGCATCTTGACATACATTATTCATTAAATCCTGGTGTTCAGGAAATATGCATATCCCTAGCTCTTCAGAAATTTCTTCAGCTCGTACAATATGTGTCTTCAACGTTGCCTCTGAATGCTTGGAGTTTCACAAATGGCATTTATACAATCGGAAGACCACACGGTTGGATTTCATTTCAGTATGCGTCCTGTGCACACAGTTGCTGAGAACCTGAAGACCAGCAAAAAGAATTAGGAGAGGAAAGAAGGCATCTTTATTCTTGGAAGTCTTTTGCAGTGTCAGGTAGCAAAGAACTGATTAGCTTAGACTGGTAGTATAGAAGAAATCAAAAATGCCTGAGGCAAACTATTTACTCTCAGTTTCTTGGGGCTACATAAAGGTAGGATTTTGTTTTACCTTTTAAGAACTTTGATTTATGGTGCATGATTGCATGATCACTGGATAGCATGAGGATTTGTGGGTGATATGAGTAATATGAAGTAAAAAATCAAAACAAGCCTTTGTTCAGCAAGAAGAATGAACTGCACATAGTCTTTTTTAGAAACTGTGCTGGGACTTTTAAAATAATATTGCTTCAGGGAATGATTAGACCAAGTCTAAAGCCAAAGAAATTCAGAACAATTTTGTGTTCTTTCAGAAAAAGGTTGCTACAAAACTGTATTTCTAGCCACTAAAAGGTTTTAAAAACTCCAGATACCTTGAAACTGAGATACTATACAATTGACAGAGCATGAGTAAAGAAGCTGAGGATAATGGGTGGGTGCATGACTCATACTGGTTTTAATAGCTGAGGGAAGGTGAAATTATGAGCAGTGCATTTCAACAGCATTTTTGGTAGGCTCTGTGTGTGTGACAGTTTATTGTTTCAAACATTGGAAATTGCCATCTTCTAATACTGATCTTCGTTGTTATGTGGGGCAGTGTGAACTGGCTTGAAATGGCAATACTGCTAGAAAATGGAATTAAATAAGCTTTATCTCTTTTATGGAAAAGTTTTGCATCAAGGAGTTAAATCAGTATGTCTGTCAACACATAGAACTGAAATCCACTTGATAGAAAACCACATCTGAGCTTTGATTTATCCCTAAAAAAATTATGTTTGTGCTTAAAAAAATGCTGCTGCTTTTATACTTTTATGATTATTATCAAGTGTGTAAAAAAAAAAATCATCTTGTGCTTCACATAAAATAACTGTACCAAATCATCCTGCTTTAAAGAAATTCTGATTCCTCCTGAACTAAATAATGCATATATTGAATTAAATGACTAAAAATAACACAAGCATTATATTTGCACAATTGAATATCTTATGCTTTCTTTTATTAATACCTACTTTTACAATACTTTTAAAATAGAAATGCAAAGCCTGATTATTTCCAATTATGAGTATTCTCAGCTAATGCTGAATTGCTACGATATATTATCGAGGATTTTGATCAGTCATCTGTGAAGAAATTTAATTCCATTATGTTAGCTAGGTAGATTCCTTTCTTGTTTACAAAAACAATAAGATGAAATTACTTTGCTAAAAGTATTTCAGCTCAAACTGAGGTATTCATTGTAATTTACTAGAAAGTATTTCCTGCATTTCCAGGCAGCTGCTGTCATGTTCCTCCTTGCTAAATCAGAAAAATTCTATCACCAATAAAAAAAAAGTTCTTACTTTTTCCTTACTCTTACTGTTTAGCCTTTAGAATTTATAGACTTTGTTTTTTCTAATTGAAGTTTAGCAGAGACCGTAGTAGCTGTAATTGAGTAAACATGGGGAAAAAATGTCCTTTGTATAGAGAATGTCCTATACTGTCTACAATGATTTTAGTTAAGAAGCTAAGTCGTGCTTGAGCACAATTTTATTACAATGCTTTTTCAGAGAAAAAATTTGAGAAGAAGCAATGATAATCTAGTTTTTATGACATTCAAAACAATTATTTACAGTATTTATGAAATTCCAAAGATTGAAATATCTTATTCTCAGATATTACATTGTATGTAATATCAGATATAACATTTTATATGTTTATATCACTTATTATACATATATTTCTTTATGCTTCAGGCTGTACTTTATCTCCTGTGAATTATATTTTGGATAATGGGAATGTTTATCCCTGGATTTTGTTGAGTATCTTTTCTCAAAGATGAGAAAAGATACTCAACAAAAAATGAGCACCACTATCACAATGCCAGCCTTAGAGATATCCTGCTTTCTGTAGCTTATTATAAAAAACAGTGCCTGGCCTTGATATTAATTAAACCCATGAGCTCCCAACCCTAACCTTTAGCTATTAAGAATGCTGTTTTTGTATCCAGAATGCTGCTAAAATCAAAGATAGTTTTGCATCAATGCACAGTATAGACAGAAGCCTTATGTTAATTTGTAAGGCTGAGCTATTTCAAATTCCTTGCTTGTTTTATTATAGAATACAATGCTTTTCAAATCTAGTAAAGTAATATAGCTTATTCATTTTGAGATACAATCATATTTTAAAAATAACATTGATAGATATTTCAGAAACAAAATATAGTTATGTTAGTTGAATATTCCAAGTATTAATTGAATGTTCCATGGATGTATTCTATGCACGTAAGCTTTTAGAAATGGTACCTAGAAAAGAGGCAGCCAGAAAGGCTGAAAGTGGGATCTGTTGCCGTGTGGGTTTGGGAGCCAGTGCTGTGAGAGTCTCCTGTCTCTCTTGAGCATTTTGATTCCAGCCTCCACTGGACTTGAAACTTGATAAATGTTTAAACTGAAGGCCAGGTAGGACTGGGCATTTTGGTCCATGGACTGCCTTCTAGCCCCAGCTTCACCTTCAGTATTGGTGCGAAAAGCTGTGGTGGAGGCAGCCTCTTTACAGTCCTCAGGATGCAGCAGGTTTCTGTACAGGAGCACAAAGCCTGCGTGGAAGAGACCCTACTGCTACAGGGAGTCTACAGCAAGAGTGGTTTTGTGTGCTTCCTTCTGGCACAACTAGCTGCTGGCTGCTTCTTAAGCTCTTTGTTTTTGAGTCAAGAACTTCACACAAAATTTGTAAAATCTTCTAAGGTGTAAACAATAACCCCTGTATATATAAAGCATGAGGTCCAAACTTGTTCATGGCCATGAATCAACTCTATTTGGATCTTGGAGTAGGTGTTTCTTTCTGACATATGTGCACATTCTTCCCAAAAATCTATCAGTACTCTGGTTGCCATCTGGGAACGTGGTTACCCCAAACGTTTGTCTCTGTTTTTCTGTGTATCTTTGCTGACATCAGAAAAGTACCTTATTTTTCAAAAAACCCCCTCCATGTACGTTTATCCTAGGCTGACAGCAGTAATATAGATGCAGAGATGTGCACACATTGGGCTTCAGCCCAGAAACTACAAACTACTAAAACCTAAACTACAAACCTGTTCTTTGGAGGTTAACAAAATTTAGGAAATTGTTCTCAGTTCATTATCATTAATGTATGTACCTTTATTCTCATGTATTACAGTTTTTGCTCCAGCGGACTTCTTAGGTTTTTAGAGGGAGATAAACATGCACATCTCCTTTTGTCACTTTAGGGACATTTTTAATGTTATTTGAATGTTCTGCTTGTGTTTGTGTTGAGGGCTCTGCACTTTTTTATTCCCCCACCCCCCTAACCCCAGCTGAGATTCAAATCTAAAATAAATAGAAACAAACGGAATTTTAAAAATTCTGCTTAAGGAAATATTTTCAGGATTTTTTTTAGAAATGAGTTTATGGTTCTGTTGCTCTGACATCAGTATTCAGCAGTAAAGAACTGTATAAT
Organism: Melanocharis versteri; assembly: GCA_013397845.1. Lineage (NCBI taxonomy): Eukaryota > Metazoa > Chordata > Aves > Passeriformes > Melanocharitidae > Melanocharis > Melanocharis versteri. The sequence goes on from VZTG01003728.1 coordinate 2,337,427, forward strand.
TGACTTTATGGACATTTTATGGCCAGTCCATTTCCAGGGGGATTTTCTAAGGCTATAGTCAAGGACTGTGGTATTCCAAAGGGATGTATGTGACATTTTTCTAATCTAACAATGCCTAGTGGGATGTGGGAAAAATCTTTCTTTCTGGGAAAGAATACATAGATCAACCAAAAACCACTGCTTCCTCCCCATGCTGAGCTCACAATATCATAATTAAAGTGTATGGTTTAAATGTTTATTAATAACAAGAGTTTTAATCTTTATCATTTATTTTCTTGAACTATGAAAGTATGTGGAATTCATATTTTTAAAATTCTTATTCAAAATATCATCTGTAATGTTTGCTGCTGTTAGGAACAAGGCAGTTTCATGTCTTGTTTGACTTGTTTTGAACATAACATGCAAGGTGTTTCTTCCAGGAGGCCAAATTATGAGAGTGTGGAGTCTAGCCAAGTTTCTAGCACTTAGGGGTGTTTCTTGGATGAGTAAAACAGTGTTGGCTCACAGATGTAACCAACTTCTCTGGCTGGCAATAAGATCTTGTGGAAGCCATGAGAGAGGCAAGATTTCATTTTAAAGTAATTGTGCAGTCGTATAAATACATGGATCTTTTAAACAGCAATTATGTATGGGTGCACTTGGCCTCAAATTAAATCTTTGAGTAATAGGTAAAATTGGGAAAAAATAAGGGGGTTAAATTTGGTTTTGCTGTTTTGATTGTTTTTTTTCTTAGATAAAGGATTTTTTTTTCCTCAAAAGGCAAGTTATTAAGCATAAGGGGATTGAGTAACGTACAGATACAGTGAAACAGAGTATAACCAACAAAAATGCCTGAATATCTTGATTGCTGTTTGTCTCTCATGTTTGATTTTTTAATGTTCTCAAAGAGCATTATTGTTCTGCATCAGAAACTGCTGTCTGCATATGGTCTTCAGCTTCATCTGTTTCAATGGCAATGACGGTTGTAAGGCTTTGTCAGATAATTAGAAAATCAAAACAGTTCTCTAAACTCCTGCTTAGTCCAGAAGTTTTCAAAATGAATGTCAATTAAAATCTTGGTTCTGTGGCGTCAGCAACATGTGAAAGAGTATGAGGAAATCACGCAGCTACAGTTCTTCAAAGCCAAAGGCATCTCCAATTGAATTTGCTCTCAGCAGGAGGCCCTTGCAGAGGCTGAGGGGCTTGTTTTACTGTTCACCCATGTTCAGCAGTAACACAGACTATTCTGCAGTTCTCATGCAGATGCTTGAGTTTTCGTGTTGTACTGACTTGTGGGGTGATGGGAGGTGGGAAAATGAGGGTTTGCATCAGACTAGTGGGGAACATAGCATTAGAAAAGACTGTTATGTACCTTCCATTTGTTGTGGATATTTGTACAACAGATACTGAGCTGAAAATTCTTAGAGAACATATGCTCCATAAGTTCTATAAGATGATTCTCAATATGCAATAACAAACCTCTCTACACACTCCCTGCAGTTATATTTATTATTTGGAAAAAAGAATCCTTCCTATTTCCTGTGTCAAGTAGCTGAAAACACTGATTTGTTCCTGTTTCAAAGCTGGGAAACTTTTTAAGAAGACTTCCTGAAGAGTACATGCAGGTGGTGGCTAGATGGCCTTTTTTTCCAAAGTGTGGAACATGACACAATTAGTATTTTTCTGCAGCAAAAACAGCATCACAAAGTTGGGCATCATGTAGAAAGGTTTACTAGGAAACAACCAGGCAGATGAGGAACTATTGAAGCTGGGATCCAGTGAACTAGCTAATTAAATTAAGGAAGAGAGAATATTGGAGTAGTAATGGGTATACTGATGACATGCTTAAAAGTTAATGTGGTTTTGTCTACTCCTGACGTTTTATTAAGATTCCTACATGCAATATTTAATTTGAAGCTTCAGTCTCTGGATGACATCTGGAGACAAGCTATTCCCTGACATCTTCAGTTTTTGCCTTAAATAATACAATTTCTCACCTTTTGTGGGAACAGAAGAAAAAGTGTGTAAGCATGACTTAAGTGTGTTAAAAGTTTAAAGACAGACTTTTAAAAAAAGGTCTTGGGATTTTTGGACCAGTCATTTTATTGCTTGGTAAACTTGGCTTGATTTTTCAGCACTTGACATTGGTGACAAACATAAGACGTTGCTGAAGAGGTTGAGACCGGTTTTGTCTAGCATGTATAGCTCTGTAGTTCTCATAGTATGTGTAGCTGTATTTGCAGTATGGTTCTAATTTTCAGACATATGTTGAGCGCTTGCTAGAACAAGGCTATATCTGAGATCAAAGCTGAGCCTTTGGCTTGTGACTAAAGTACAATTCAGTCTTTGTAGCTGTGGAACTTCCTGAGCTGATGACATGTTAAGATGGCAGGAAAATGCAGTGGCTAATGGTTAGAATGTTATATTAAAGGTAGTTTTGTTTGGCACATTGTGAGCAATATGGTAATTGGTGCCTTACAAAGATATTGTGAAGAAAATAACACCTTTCACTATGCAAGGCCACTTTCAACAAATAGCTTTGATGATTCCAGTGGAATGGAAATGGGATGGGTAATATTGACTACAGTGGTTTATCTCCTTTGAAGAAGAGTAAATTATAAATTACCAGTTTTCAACATAGAGGAATATTTACATATATATACTCTAAGGATAGCTATTCCTTGATATAATAGATAGTCATGACTGCATGAACAAGGTAAAAGGTGATTCTGAAAGTGGCACAAATCATTTGGCTTTGTTAAGAGAAAAGATGACTGAGAAATCTAATAACAAAATGAAAGGACGGCACAATAGGAGGCAAAATTCAATAGTGACAGATGCATGATAATTTTCATTGGCAAGAGTTGTTTGAATTGTTAATAAGTATTGCTGACTTCTGTTTGTTGGCAATATCAAGGCAGAGCTACAGTCAATGAAAATGCGTCTAAGACAGTGAGAGCTGTATTATGCAATTAACCTGTCAAGCATAGTACCACAGGACATCATTTCACCCTGGAGTATAGAAGGGATCAAGAAAGGCTCAGTGATGAGTACCTAATTAATTATACATTTCATGGAATATTAGTATCTGCTTCTATCCTATAGAGTGCCTAGAGTGAATTGGTAACTAAGAGGGAAATAGAAGGTGTTTCCACAGATGGGTATTCTCTACCCCAATGTTTCTTGGAGATGCTTGCAGTTTTCTGAGATAGTGGAATGGTCGAGTCATTGGATTGATTGGATATTACAATTTTTGGTTAGAGACAGGAGTACCTATTTCTTTTCATATTGGCTAATATGAAATCAGTAAGATATTTTGATTGTTTGGAGCAATGCTGTCAGATACTTTTAAGTAATGATGAGAGGTAAGATAGACTTGAAATGTTAACTAATGAATTGAAAAAAATGTGAAAAATAGATTAATTTACAAATCTTATGAGAAAACTATTAGCGAACAGTCCTACATAAATACATTTGTATTTACTTTCCAAATTAAAATCAAAAAATTAGAAAGACGGTATTATAACTTGTGTGTATGCATATGCCTTAGAGTTTTCAGTTACTAGTAGGACATTGTAATTTAGTCATTGAACCACTGTGGTGTATTTTAGGAGGTTAAGAATGACATTGTCCAATGTATGAATGAGTTGGTTGGGTAGATCATTGGTACATGTGATTTCTTCTTTCACAATTGTCTTACTTTAATATATATTCTTAATGCCATGTTCTTTCCCCAGTTATAAATTGACTGCATTTTCTTATCCTAACTAAAATATATCTTGATGTAACTAACTTTAAACTTTTTTTGTTTTCTTTTCCAGTTTAAAAGAATGCTCAACCGTGAGCTAACCCATCTCTCTGAAATGAGCAGGTCAGGCAATCAGGTCTCAGAATATATATCAAACACTTTCTTAGGTAAGACTATGAAGAGTTAACTTTTTTGCCTTTTGGGGGTTTTTATATATATCTCTGGGCTGTGTTAGAGCTTAAAAGCAAGTGGCTTTCAGAAACTGTGCATTTAGCATATTGTTGTCAGCATTTGTGCAGAGAGATCAGATTAGATCCATTTCCTCACAACGCAATTAATTTGTGTATGTGATTTCCCTGTGTGTGTAATTACAGACAAATATTCATGTATATATTACAACTACTGCATTGCTACCATATTAAAAAATCATTATAATGAATTATGAAGAATCACAGAGATTCACAGAATATTCTGAGTTGGAAGGGACTCACAAGGGTCATCAAACCCAGCTCTTATTGAATGACCTGTACGGGGCTCAAACCTACAGCCCTGACATTATTAGCACCAGGCACTAACCAACTGGGCTAATCTCAGAGTGGTAATTGTATATGAAAGAGAATTCTCCCACAATATTTTCGTACCAGAATTACTGCAGAGGTTTCCGTGTGCTAGAAGCACGTAAGTACATGTAACCTCATAAAGTATCACAGCATGCAGTTAAGATATTTTGGTATTCCCTGCCTGCACATGCACAGTTAGATGCATATGACTAAATAAACATCTGAATAGACTTTCCAGGAAGATTTTTGCAGCTCAAGATCTTGGCATGCTGGGATGCGAGCATTAACAAAAGCCCAACACAATATTACAAATAATATGGTTCCTTCACGATGGCTTTTTTTTCCCATAAAATTCATGAAAATCAAGAAAACTTCATTCTATATTATTGATTTTGAACATGAAGATAAAAATACTTTACCAATCTCAAAACATGTTTTGAGCAAAACACCATTGGTTCATAAAGACTGTGTAATAAGAGAGGCACAGTCAAATACATCTAAATTAGGATAACAAGTACTTTAAAAAGTGGCATTCATACATGTTACAATCCATCTTATCCTGTGTGAGATACCATGGCTGGTGCTTTTGTAGCTATTTTGAAAGAAGTGGGTTTTTTTTAAAGTACATTTTATCCTGTCACCCTGTCCAAAATGGATGGCTGAATGTGTCTGTTCGGCTGGCCCATGGCTTCAGTAGTGTGCTGAGTGCTGTGGCACAGCAGGATTTTAGACAAGGGGGAGAGGGATAAGCCCCTGTCATGGACAAGCAGTATTGCCCAGCTTCAGGTGTCCTCAAAACCACAGTGTACAGTTGCCTGAGAGGATGACCCACTTAGGCTGTGGAGACTGAGATGCCAGTGTCTGCTTGCTTTCACTTGAAAGCTTATGACTTACTTTGACAGGGTAAAGAAATGCATCTGTCAGCCTTTCACATGAGATCTCGTCTTGAGCAGAAAGAGGGCTGGAAAGGCAGTCACTTCTAATTTACTAGACCATGGGTACTTTTTTCTGTCTGCATGAAAAACTAGATACTTAAAATTGTAGGTATAAGAGCAGCACAATAGTGAACGCACCTCATCTACAGGTGTATTGCTTAAATATTTTCAAAATATGCAGTCTAAGTGTATAGGTTCTGAACATCTATGTACAGAGAAAACATTCTCTCCATATAAATATTTAATGGGTTTATTATCTAATTTATTTTTTTAATGCATAACTTACCTCCTCAATATCTACATACTTTCTCACATTTGTAAGTTAGGAACGTGTCATGAGAAAACAGGGTTTTCTGTTCTGCCTATTAAAAAGAAACAACAAAACCAAACTGTTTTCCTGTAGGGCTATATGAATGTATGAAGTTATTTATAATAAGAAATATAATCTGTGTATAAGAATTAAGCCTCCTACATTGTGTATAATAATATGCAACATTTTTCTTTTTCAATATCATTAACCTGTTTTCAATTAATGGAAAATGTTTGAGAACGTGTCATTGAGCATAGCATAAACAGGGTCAAAGTAGCAAGCTGTCTTTTCTGGATGTTCAGATGGGCACAGCCCCACGTGCTCAAAGTTACAAAAGCAGAGGCAGTCCCACCGAGTTTCTCTGGAGATCTAAAGTCATTCAGACAGACAGTTCCTTTCACTTGAGTTAGTCTGACAGCTCAGCTTACAGACCTCTGTTTGATGGGTCTAAACTTTGTGCATATGACCGAAACCATAAACATCAAAGCACAAACACAAGTTAGAGCTCCTCATTTGTTGTCAGTTTGCACCAGACAAGGGCTGCCATTCTCCGCCTCCCTTTTTTCTCCTTAAAAGGAGAGTAGTGAAGTACAATGAGGCAGTCGGGGGACCCAGTGCTGCAGGCTACAGCCTGGTGACATTTCCATGGTCTCTTCCTCATTGTGATTTGTTTGGAATTTGAGGTGTCCATTAAAGATATCTGCTACAGGGTAATTAAAAAAAAAAAAAGAAAAGAAAAAAAGGAGAAAAGGAAGTGAAGAAGCAAACATATAACAAGCTGGTAATTAGAAATGGACTTGCTAACCTCATCTGGTTTCAAAGTCTGTATTGGAAATGAATATTGCAGAAAGGAAAGAATACACATGTAAAAATCCAATATTTTTAAATATTTTCAAATTTTATTTTGGTTTAAGGTGTTTTTTAGCTGTTTTGGCTCATCTCCTGTGTCAGAAACATATTTTCTGGATTTTTGTGGTTTTACTGGTATATTCCTTGAGGTCTAGAAAAGGTGGTACATTTCAGAAAAAAAAAAAGAGGTAATTTGAAGGAAGTTATTAAACTTTAGATTGAAATACAGTATGAATAAAAGGAACAAAAAATAATCTGTGTTCCTAGTAGTTTTGTCAGAAAAGTCCTTCATTGCACTAACTTAGGTTTCTTTGGGGCAGATGTCTGCAGTGCTCCACAACCCCATACTGTTTCGGCAGCAATCATGTGGCAGTTGCCTAAATATACTTTACTCTCAGTTTAATTCTTGTCTAAAGTTTTGCTGGTACATGTTGATAAACATTATTTAGTGATGCTGCTGATACTGCTATGGAGGCAAAAGCCCACAGCAAAATTCAGGGGTAAACAAAGCACTTGTTTTGTCATTATTACTGACTCTAGTTGAGAGGTGCAGAAACACTGCATTGGTGGCATGAACTGCCAGCAATCCAAAGTGCTTGTAGATGTGGTTGGAAAAAGGCTTTCCAAGTTGTACAGTCTTAGTAGACAGGACCAGTCCACAAGTATTAAATCCTTTCAGTCCTTAAAAAGTTTTCTAAAGGTTTACATCAGGACACACGTGGATGGTTTTTGAAATACAATTTCAGAGAATGTTTCTCCTGAAAAAAAGAAACAGAAGTAATTTTTTCTTGCAAAATGTATTCCTATTTGGTTGTAATAAGGTTTTTATACTGAAATGATTGACCCTTTCTACAGCACTAGGAACATGGCAGAAGTGGTGATCAGACAGTCACAAGTTGCTTTTAAAGCCAGTTCAGAAAAATGAGGCAATTTGAGTAAAAGAGATCTGCTTGTACTGAAGTAAAGGTCTATATTTAACTTCTCATAGGTTTACTGATCTTGATAGAAAGAATCTATTGCAAAATCTTAAAAAAAGTTTTCCTAAGAATGAAAAAGTCCATAAGATGCAGCTCCACAGTGAATTTTTTAATATTTATAATTCTTTTATAATTGTTTCTCTTTTTATTCATTCTTTTGAAGACAAGCAACATGAAGTTGAAATCCCTTCTCCGACACAGAAAGAGAAAGAGAAAAAGAAGAGGCCAATGTCCCAGATCAGTGGAGTCAAAAAACTCATGCACAGCTCCAGCCTAACTAATTCCAGTATTCCCAGGTTTGGAGTTAAAACAGACCAAGAAGATGTCCTTGCCAAGGTAGAGAATATATACATCCTTGAATTTAAACCCTTAAATATAAACAGAGTGTGGAGTTTTCAGTATTATTCCATCCTCTGCTTATAAACATTGATTTCAAGCTGCAGCACCAAGCACTCATCTCACTTAAAATAATCCAAATTTGTTGAAGTGGAAAAATAGCAAGTAAAATCAGAATCAGACCATGAGGGTTAATTTCAGCATGAAGACGATTTCATCTGCAGATGGAATGTAAATTAGCATTTGTGTATGCATTAAGAAAGCTGCCTATTCATAAATACTATCAGAAGATTGAAGAGTAGACATATTATATAATGTCACAAGAATGAAAATGTTTAGATAACAACCTTAATTTTAAAAATGCATAAGGGTATGTAGAATTAGAGCTATCCTTCGTATTTTTAGCTGTGTAATTTTGTGTACATCCTTTGTGTTATTTTTTAATGAAATTTCTTAATATTTTTGCATCAGCAGCTAACTACTTGGTAATAATAGAAAATTTGTATAAAGGGTTTTTTGATTGAGTTTCACATTTTAAAATATGCCTATCCTAACATTTCAGGAATCTTATTTGAAGAGTGTTTCTGAGAACCAGGTAGAGACCAGCAGAATTGCATCATCTCTGGAGATTTTCTTCTCACTGAACTTCATTGTCAATGGACAGTGAGATAGCAAAGTGTGTCAGTTAAACTCATTCAAGATACTGTAGGATTTTTCCCTCTGGAGCAATCCACTTAGGAGACAGTCTTTCCTGCTTAGAGAACTAAATTCTGAAAAATGGGTAGATGTAAATTCTGATATTGCAAGATTAGTAGCAGCTGCAGAGTTTAGAGTTTAGCCCTTCCAGAGTTTAGCATGTAACTTGCACAGTGGCCAGGTTTGAATGAGTCTTCTGTTTTTAATTGTTTCTCTTAAAGAATTGGTAGAATTTTTGTGTTGGGTTTCAGCCTGTTTGTTGCTTTATTCTACTCTAGGAACTTGAAGATTTGAACAAGTGGGGCCTTCAGGTTTTCAGAGTAGCAGAATTATCTGGAAATAGACCTTTGACTGTCATCATGCACACTATTTTTCAGGCAAGTAGGAGAGTCGTGCTGCTTTTTTTTCCTATCTTGGAGACCGTTCTGTGCTTTGAAATCTAATAGTTTTTCCTCTACTTTTATAGGAGCGGGACTTGTTAAAAACTTTTAAGATTCCAGTAGATACTTTAATAACTTACTTGATGACCCTGGAAGACCATTACCATGCAGATGTGGCGTACCACAACAACATACATGCTGCAGATGTTGTTCAGTCAACCCATGTCCTGCTATCAACCCCAGCATTAGAGGTAAAGTGGCAGTCGTGAGAGAAGGGGATGCACTGAGAGTCTTCTAAACTAAATATTAAAGATCTTTGTTTATGCAATGTTTTTTAAAGAAATCTTAAATCTCTGAAGTAGAAGGATGTAAAAGATGGAGATCTTCCCTCTTTTAAGCACAGTTCAGTTCTTAACCTAGCAAATGTTGATATATCCCAGCAAATTGTTGGAAAAAATCAGGTAAAGCAAGCGGTTGAAATTTTACTAGTTCAAAAGGATTCACCTTCATTTTCAAGACGGGCTGCATTTTGACTCTTTCCTGTAATCGTCAATATTTCACATTACTGAATACATCTGTTCTACCTTCTTCTTAAGAAGAGGGTTATAAGCAGACCTTGAGACTGTTGGCATGTTTAGATCCTCAAAGACTTGAGAATCTCTTGAGAAAGATTTTCTTGCTCTCAAGAAGAAAGATTAGATAATGTTCTTAAAACGCCACTGGCTTTACCACACAGCTGAAACAGTCATCAGTAAAATTTTGGGGTTTTTTTTTCCAGATCAGTTTTTTTTCATGGCCTTCTTCTCAGCAGAGCTTTAGCTGGTGAAATGGCAATGTCTGCCCAGTGCCACTGCTGGTCTGTGCACTTCCGAGCTGTCCTTGATCAATTGTGGAAGCATTTGCATCATGTGGGTGCTTCTGACAGCAGGGCACTGGGCTCAGTGGTATTACATGTTCATGGCAGTCCTCTTTTTCTATCTTCCTAATAATCTCATACAGATGGAAAATCAGTAAACGCTAAGTGAGATGTTGTGTAGTCGACATTTCCTTTAGCATTAAATAGGAGATGCTCATCTTTCAAGTATAGGACAATACTCAGGAGTCAAGCTGAAATATTTAACTTTAATTTGTGATGCAAATTAGAAACCTGTACTTAATTGTCTAATAAAGGTGGATTTATTTACAGACTGAAGCTGAAAATACTTCAGTTGTGACAGAATTTAGTGGTGCTGTCTGTATGAAGTACAAATCACTTTTATTTGGCCAAACTTGAAATATTTATGAAATTCTACATAATTGATGATTTTACAAAGGGTTTGATACCTTGTTTGTAAAGTCTCTAGAGGTCATGGTATATTTCAAATGTGTTTTCCTTGTCCAAATCCAGATTCAAAGTAGAGTCCTTTTTATTAAAATCACTTTTTCACTGATTAGTGGTTGTCATTTCTGTTTCATTATATTCTAGGCTGTGTTCACTGATTTGGAGATTCTTGCAGCAATTTTTGCCAGTGCAATACATGATGTAGATCATCCTGGGGTTTCAAATCAGTTTCTTATTAACACAAGTAAGTTTGATGTTTAGTGGTTTTCTCAAAAATTTGTTGCAAGGTCTGCACATAGCACCTGAAAAATACACAGTTCATTCCTTGTTTGCTTCTATCTCTAACTTTTCTCGGTAAATAGATAGATGTTTATATTTTAAACCTGATATTACTTTGCATTTTTTGTAAATTTAGAGATAATTTCCATAGTACACTCTAGCAAGAATTACTAAGGTATGAACTATAAACCTGGCATTGTTTTGATGTATTGCATGTTGTCTCTCCTGGAAATATAGTTGATTTACACTAAAGAGATTAAGTTGTAGGAAGAAAATGAAGGAAGATTTAAAAAAAAAAAAAAAAGGAAGAAAAGGGTTTATGTGTTTATATTGGAAATATATTATATGACCAAGGATAGAAATTCAGAAAGCAGAAAAGCAAGTTTCTTTTCAGCAAACGGACTGTCAGGCCCATCTCCCTCTGCCTGGATCCTGTACTTGGCTTTTGATCTCACATGCCTTGTGGACTGAATTTCCTCAGCCTGTTTCTGCAGCTATGATAAACCTGTTTGGTTTTTTCTGACCCTGATGTCATTTCCAAATTTGAAACCCAGTGTACTTCTGCGTTCCTCAAGGCTGTTGTCTGCAGCATTGCTGAACCTCTATCCCCTCCTTATTCTTCTACTGAAAGAAAAACACTGTTAACTTTATTGAACCTGATCATAAGACATTTACTGAATGGGTTTTTTTTGCCCCAGTGACAACCTGCTTGGATTTCATTGACTTATGTCACTATTATCAGTGGGTAGCACTTTGTAGGTTAGTACAAGTTCCATCACACTCTGTTATTTCTTCTGCTCTCTGGCAACTTCTTCTTTTGTGATAACTGACCCAGAAGTACAAAGTTAAAATAATACTGATAATCCAAGCACAGAAGAAGAAAAAGCAACAGAAATGTAGACATACCAAGGGTTGTGTATTTGACCCATCTGGTTGCACATTTATAGATACTGTCACTTCTGCACATGGGTGAATCTATTCCACAGGTGCTAAAATAGAATGATCCCAAATCAGCAGTAGAGTTTGAAGAAGGGAGCTCCTCCTCTGACTCATTGCTGCTGTGTATTCAAATAAGACATGAACTTCAGTTTAGCCTGCACCTAGTTTTGTTTTTCTCAGTGGCCTAAGGGCCATCTTATAATGAAATTGAATTTGATGACTCATCTGCATGGAAGAGGATTAGGATTGACTCTGGATTTTTTGTGCTTTACTGGGGACCAGTACAGTTCAGCAGTGTAGTATAGGCAGAGAGTGAATCAAGCTTTGTGTAAAAAACAGTTTATAATATCTGAATTCTTAAGAGTGGACATATGTAAATAAAGCGTTTCTTTGCTTGTTGAGTCAGAAATTGAGTACCAGGTTATATTGGTGGCTCTGAGGTTCTGTGAGGAAACCAATGAATTGTTAAGGTTTAAGAGCGATGACTTAGTTGAATGGATGAGTAGTGGTACATAAAGCTTTCACTTCTAGCTAGACAGATTGAAATTCAGCTAATGTAGGAGTCATTCTCATGCTCATAATTACCAGCTTAGAAAATATATCTTGTTTTTCTCAATTCAGCTTTTGATAAAGGAGGCTTCTGTGTCAGTCAGGTAGCAGCACTAATTGAAACTGCTGTTGCAAGGCTGAAAGAAACAAAGAGATTTTGTTTCTTTTAGATTGTTCTGTATACTAGGAAGAAACTGCAGGGACAGAGACAGGAAAGGATTATCTAATGTTGGTTTCTCAAATCCAAAATTTTCCTAACCTCTAGAAGATAATTGACTTCCATCTAATTTTGTTTTTCCAGTGAACCATACAATATATTAAGATTTCACCAAATGTAAGAATACATTAAAAAAACCATAATAAACTTAGTTACTTAAAGTATGTACATATTTGCCATATTTTATTATTTTTTAATTAGTCTTGTGATTTTTCTGAACATTATTTTCCTATCTAAAGTCTGTTACAGAGTTGTCAACTAAACAGATCCCTCTCGAATGCTATTAAAGAGCAAACAAATATGAAGTACATTAGCTTCAGAGGAGATGCTTATTTTACCACTGTAACTCTGTCCTTCTGGAAAAATATTCTTGAATCTTACAATGTTTTACAGAGGTTACCAAGGGAGAACTTTCTTCCATTTTCACATCCATTTTGAAGTTGAGTACATTTTAGCTGTGTCTGTAGCTCCAGCTCTTCCAAAGTATTTTGGAAATGTGGAGTGTTTTGCAGTTGCAGCTCATCAGAAGTCTGTTTGAAAGGAAAATAAACTCCTGCCTGTTTTCTGCATAAGACAAACAAGTATGCAAGCTTTGTATGTGTTCTGTGGAAGACGAAAGAGAGATTATTTTACAAACTTGCTTTCTTTCTACTTCTGCTGTTACGGTTCTGCTGCCTTTGGGATAAGGAAAGGCAGAGGAGGACTTTTCTGATTCAACAGATCGATTTATTCAAGACAGGAGAGGAAGACAGCAGGAGAATAGATAATGAGGTTAATGAAATCTGCAGATCAAAGCTTTTAGAGTCCTCCCATTGAACCAGAGGCATTTTAAAATATAGCTGCTGTAAAAGAAGAAAAGAGAACAAACAGTGGAATAGACTGATGTATGTTTAGACTTAGGCTAGAACAGCTGTAACAAATAGAAGTTAATGTAGCACATGAAAAGCATGATTGCATAAAAAGGATTTGAGGTTTTTGTGATAGATTTATTTACAAACTGTATCTTAAATCATATGCAAGCTGACCATGAAGTATTCCTGGGTAAAAGCTAAAGCTGTGCAGAAAGTTTCATAACTGCTTTGATTTTTCAGAGCTGTCTGTTCAGCAGGCCTAAGCTGACCTTGCAGGTGTGCCTTAGCGCAGGCGTGGCTGCGAAAGTGTGTGTTACTCTCACAGCCATGTGGGGTGACTGAGTTAAGAATATTTCCACTGGAGAAGGCAGCATTACAGACAGCATCAGGGACTGACCATGCTCAAGCATGAGACAGCAGGCAAGGCCACTGCCTGCAGTTTCACACTGCATGACATTACCTGAAAAAGACAGAAGCATAGCTGTTACCATCCTACCAGCCTTCAGTTGTCACGGACTAATGACTGTAAGCTTAGTTCACTAGGCATCTGAGTGTCTTAGATAACTGCAGAAAGACATGATTTGAAAACCAAGAAGCGTGCGCTCTGCAGCAGACCTGCAGAAAAGCCTCAGCTTTGTATTCCCAGAGTGCTGGAAAGCTGAAACTTAACTAACAATAGAATTTTAGGGGTTGTGATGGAGAGAGGCATGAGAAGACAACACATCAGAGTGTGTTTTAGTTGAGATGCGTTTATGCATATATTACGCGTGTAATATTTTCTAAGTTACCTCATACAGATAGGAAAATGTATTCTGAAAATTACCTTCCGTATATTTTTTTCTAACTTGCCACTCCAGGCACGTGTACATGCATCATTGCAAAACCTTTTCTTTGTTTTCCTCAACATACTTTGGCTTGACCTAGTAAGATATTCAGTCAATAATTCTGTAACTTTCAGGGCTTTTACTAAAAGTTTATCTGTAAATCTTGTTATGCATGTAATGAATTTGAAAACGATCTTCAGGGATTTGGTAGAAGCACAGGCTTTAGTAACGTTCTGCCCTGCAATTGTTATTGTAGATTCTGAACTCGCCTTGATGTACAATGACTCATCAGTACTGGAGAATCACCACTTAGCTGTGGGTTTCAAGCTGCTGCAGGAAGAAAATTGTGACATTTTCCAGAACTTGACCAAAAAACAGAGACAATCGTTGAGGAAAATGGTCATTGACATTGTGAGTTTTGAGACTCCATCTTCCATAGAGCTATCACTTGAATAACAAAGCACAGGGGCATTTTGTGATAAATTACGTCATCAGGCCTGTAAACAATGAAGTGAAAGTTTGAAGTTTTGTCATGTGTTGCCCAAACACGAATAGTGGTTTGTTTTAAGTTTCAGTAACTTTCTATGTGTTTTTAGAAGGTATACAATTCTGTTTCAAGCTGGTTTTGTACTGATATGTGCCATTCTATCATCAGAGTTAGAAATTTGCTACTGAATTTATAATGAATTTGGGCTGATCAGATCATTCTGAACAATGCTGAACAATGATTTTGTCATAATCTTAAAATAACTAAAATGAGAACCTACTATTATGAACATACAGGACTCATACCTGTTTTGTGTATTCAGACATAGAAGCTATGGGTTCCTTCCAAAATTGTTGATTTATATGTTCAAATATTTGTTTAAAAACCCCAGTAGAATCATTTACGTAGTGTTCATTTTTTGTTTTTCCTAGGTACTTGCAACAGATATGTCTAAGCATATGAATCTACTGGCTGATTTAAAAACTATGGTTGAAACTAAAAAAGTGACCAGTTCTGGTGTCCTGCTTCTTGATAACTATTCAGACAGGATTCAGGTAAGGAAGTGCATCTGAAAATGGTCACTTGCATTACATACTTACTAACATTGTCCTCCCCATTCTCCAGCATGGATTCGAGCTGTCTGCTTCACACCATGATTTGCTGCTTGCCTCTGTTTCCTCCCTGGTCTAAGTGACTCTCTGGGAGACTAAAAGAGCACGAGGATAGTTTGGGACTAAATGAAAATTGAAGGGCCTTCCCTCCAAATTATCAGAAAGTGATTCTCTTTCTCACAAGGATTTTGTGACCTTTATAGCAGTAGAAGCAGCAGGAGCCGGGTAATTAATGGCTATTACTGCAAGTGGGAAAAGCACACAAGCAAATTTTTGCTGTTTAGAATAAATCTTGCATTACATGTATTTTCAAGATTTTGTTTTACAGTCACCAGAAATGTAAATAAAGAAGGAGCTGCTTTTCTTCCATGTAATAACACCAGAGGTGTTCAATCTATTCTAGGTTCTTCAGAATATGGTGCACTGTGCAGATCTGAGCAATCCTACCAAGCCACTCCATCTCTACCGCCAATGGACAGACAGAATAATGGAGGAATTTTTCCGTCAGGGAGACCGGGAAAGAGAGAGGGGAATGGAGATAAGTCCCATGTGTGATAAGCACAATGCATCTGTAGAAAAATCACAGGTAATTGATTCGATAAGGTAGATAAACCTTTTAGAAGAAAAGGATGGTACATAGTCATGTTCTGAATAATTTCTGAATGCACTTTTTCCTTTTCTTCCTCCGAGTTAATTAATTCAGCTCCTCAGTAGTAAGTGAGGCAAATCGAGACTTTTACTGTGAAAACAGTGCATGGCAGTATGTTTGCTGAAGGGATTCCATCACTGTCCTGACCTGAAAAGCAGCATACACACCAAAAGAGATTATTGTACAGCCGATTAGGGTTTCCTTCAAAAACAGAATGAAACATAAAGCAGATATTTAGCTCACTAGATGCAGTGGAGTTGTTTGGAATGAACAGTTCACTTGAAAACAAATCCTTCCCATGCCCTTGTCCAATATCCTGAGTCAGACTTTTGAAAAGTAAAAGACCTTATCTATTATATAAACCGGCATGGTTTCCTTTCAGTCACTTTTAAGGGTAATATATCTTGTGTCTCTTGCTAGCATTATACTTCTCATGCTTTGCATGATTTATTCATTTCTCTGTGAATAATCATATTCTTGCATTATTTGAAACAGGTGGGTTTTATAGATTACATTGCTCATCCTTTGTGGGAGACATGGGCAGATCTCGTTCACCCAGATGCCCAGGATATCTTAGATACACTGGAGGACAATCGAGAATGGTACCAGAGCACAATCCCTCGAAGTCCCTCTCCTGCACCTGAAGACAAGGAAGAGGGAAAGCAGGGTCAAACTGAAAAATTCCAGTTTGAACTAACACTGGAGGAAGACGGTGAGTCAGACACCGAAAAGGACAGTGGAAGTCAAGTAGAAGAAGACACCAGCTTCAGTGACTCCAAGACTCTTTGCACCCAGGATTCAGAATCCACTGAAATTCCTCTAGATGAGCAAGTAGGGGAAGAAGTGGAAGAGGAGGAGAACCAAACAGCAGAGCCTTGTGTGGTAGAAGAACATTCTCCTGACACATAACAATGAAAACGCAGTCTCTTTCTCTCTCGTTCTCTCCCTGTCTTTTCCTCTTTTTCTCTATTTGTTTTGGGGGGGGAGGNATATAGGTAATGATTTCCAAAGTATATATCACATACTACAACCATGGTCAGAACTCGGTGTTATCTGCCAGGATGATTGTTGATCAAAACTGATGTTGATTACTCAGTTTGGCACTCAGGAATATTGTAACCAGAATTTTCACCTCTGTGGCGTCAGAAAGCAGGGGGAGAGCATCCATAAGTTACATTTTAATAAGGTCTGTATTTGGCAGATTCCATTAAATAAAGCAAATGCTTTCAGAGGAGTACCACCTGCCAAACGAATGTTGATGTGCTTTGATAGTTCTTTGAATTCATTGTATTGTATTGTAAGGCATTGGATAATGTTTGTCTGTAGAGGAAACAGACAGAAAAAACATTGAGGTTCCTACTGGAAAAAGAAATTCACAAAAATTATGGGATATAACATGATTCTGTTACCAACAGGAAGATAAGCTGTGAAAATTGCATAATTTTCTAATTTCTAATCTTCTGAGACATGACTGAAGCGTGACCCATGGGTTGCACTAACCTCTCCATTTTGTATAATATATGAAAGAGAGATCTTTTTTAGAGCTTACTTTTATTAAATATACTGAGGTATTATATTTAAAAAAAAAAAAAACACTTTCATCTGCCACTGGTTATTTTTTTTCCAAAGAGTAACTTACAAGTTTTCAGTACCAATCTGTACTACACTGGATAATACTTCTAGGGGTTTTTTCTTTAATTCTTTATTCTTCTTTTTTTTTTTTTTTTTGCACCTTAGAATGTCATGGTAATATTGAGCTGTAAAAGTCTATTATTTTATATATTAGTGAGTTCCATGAATATTCTTTGTGTTACATAAAACTTTTTCAGTATGATAGCTTTTTTTGTGTTATTTGTTTTTTCATCACCATTTTTCCAAATGTGTTAGTGGACTTTTATAGTGCTTTTGCCCTCATAGTTGCCTGATCCTGCCAACTCTGTCTTACTACAAGGAGTGGTCCCGGTGATACCAGCTGGGACCACTAACACTAGGATTTACAGGACCAGCACCTGTAAAAAGAGTAATGAATTGTCATCAGTACAAAAGCGCCTCTTTTGCTATTCTAATACAGTTTGTTCCTCTGAAACACGGTTTTTCAGACTGCTTTTGTCTGGGAGCTATAGCCTGCTAAATCAGAACAGACTAATACAATGTATGAAATATTTGTTCAGGTGCAAAAAATCATGCGTGTGATATTTCCAACTTACGACTCCCAGTAACTTTTAGTCTGGGTAGCTATCTAGTTAAACTATTTCCTAATCTGAGAGGTGTACAACATAAAAATAATGATTAGTGTTATTTTTTCATGTCTTTGGTGCAAGAAGAGCCAGGCCAGTCTTGTCTTATATTATTAAGTAAGTGAGCAGTGCATCATCACCGTTGTAGTTTACTCCATATCATTTCAATCTTACATCTTTTCATCCTTTATCCAGTTTGTGCTAAGGGAATCCTACCTTTCAGTTTGCCTGGTACTGAAAGCTTCCATAACTTGGAAAGCTAAAGGGAGGTAGGAGTTCATATTTGTCATTTTTCAGTCTTGTTGTTTGGTCACACGAAAGAAGAGATTTTATTTATTTCCTCCACTTTACTCTTCATTAGAATTGTAGTTTTGAGTGTAGAAGATGGGAAATAGTTGCCTAGGGAGGCTAGCAGACTCCCACACTGTAAAATTCTGTTAAAATGACAATATCAATATAATTTCTTAACAAGATGTGGTAGCAGCAGCCGTTATTTTCCCTTTGGATTTTTTGTAGCAAATTTGCAGATATGGATACAGATATTTTTAAATTACCAGAGATCTAGAATAAAAACCTGTTTAAAAATAATTGGCTAATAGTTCAACTTTTAAATGCATTTTGCATTCTTCCATATCCAGGTCATAATTTTCTTTACCATTAGCCCTCACAGGGCCTTAGCACAGAAGATGCAGAAGGAGTAAAAGAATGAAGATAACTCATGGGGTTTTTTGTGTTTTGACTTTTTTTTTATGCTTTTTTTTCATTATTTCTTGCTGAACCTGATCCATCTAAAAGTCCTTTGAGCCCCCAAGAGTGCCTGGAACCTAGTGGAAAAGCAATATAAATTCCAGAATAACCAGTAGGACCTGGAAGGTTTTGTTTCTGCACTAATTGAAAGTAAATAAACATAAAACCATATTGTGAGATATACACCTGTACATGTGGACAATCAAATCATAGAAAATGATACCATTTCTTAGAGTTGGGGATATAATGCACTGTACAATCTTTTTTTTCCTATTTTGCCAAAGTGTGTTTTAGCATTGTACACTGCTTTAAAACAATACAATTTACAAGTGGCTTTATGTGTTGTGAATATTTTTGCCATAAAAAAAATGCAGTGAGTGGATATCGAGTGGGAGGAAAAAAGAAAAATCACCTTGTTTATAACAGTACACTTTAGCTTGCAAGTTGCTGTACTCAGTAATGCTGTATTTAAATTCTTAACTTGTTTTTGTCATTAAAAAATGATAATGAAAGAATATAGATAGAACAAATAGCATTCAGAAGTTTAAAAACTTGAATGAAATGGATTTTTTAGAAAGCTTTGACAGTTCTTTTCAAACGCATTATTTATTTTTTGTGCCATGCATTTTTCTCACCAAATGACCTTACCTGTAATACAGTCTTGTTTGTCTCTGTTTACAACCATGTATTTATTGTAATGTACATACTGTAATGTTAATTGTAAATTATCAGTTCTTATTATAACATCATCCTTGTCTGGGTGGTGTTGCTGTATCTGGAAACTCTTGGTGAGAGAATGACTATTGTGTATACATATTCCTTGTACATTTCTTCTCCTGTAATATATTCAGTGTCACCATAGAGCTCGTTTATGGAAGATTCAAGAAAAGTATAAAATACATAAAGATATATCGATTTAAAAAGCTGCAGGTCTTTGGTCCCAGGGCTGTGCCTTAACTTTAAACAATATTTTCTTGTTTAGCTGCATTTGAAAGTAAGGTAGCCTTGGGGCTAGGGCTGGGCATTTCTACCATATTTTTCGTTGCTAACCGATGGGGGATACTCTTACGAGCTAATATGTGTAATACTACAATAAATTTTCATTCTTGACCCTGCTGGAAGTTCAAGCTTTTGCAGACTTCTGGTAATGTAATTGTATTGTCTCTGAATATCTTTTTACAGCCTGTAATTGGGGATTATTGCAGCCATTTTTTGTTCCTAAAAAAAGATAAATAATTGATGCTGCATTTCAGTGCTGAAATGCATTGAAACAGCTTTGGAAAGCATCTCTAATAAACATTTGATTTTAATGCATATTGTGAAATGGAATGATCAGAATTAAAAGGGTGTAACTCATACACTTTTAAAATTGTCTGTAATGTCTCTTCTTTAGTAGCACAAATGATCACTGTATAAGCAGAATCCATAGTAGGATATACAACTTCAGTCTTGGAAATGCTTTCCAATATTAGTGTTACAAGTAGCCAAAGTTGATTTTATATAGGTGTAGCTAAAGCTTTGTGCAGGTGTGTGTAGCATAGTGCACTAGCTCTCCAGAAGAGCAGTAAACTGTTAGATGTTTTAATAACACTATTAGGTTTGCAGGTTGGACTGAGCAACTCTTGCTATTTGACTTGTCACATTGCTCCAGACAACTCAGAGCTGGTATCATTGAATTTGCCAGAGTGGGGTGAATACCTCTTCTCCATTCCAGTGATGCCCAGCCCTTGTAACTTGCGACTTATTCATGAAATGAGAGATTCTTTTCCAAGAAAAATCAGAATCTCCTTTTTGACACAAACTGTAGATTTTAGCAGCCCTGGCCCAAAGGAATTCGAATGCTTTTGTTTTATATGGTCTAAAAGGGACACTACAACAACAAAAATCCTGAACAATTTCTTGTTACTGTTTTAATTTGGTATTTTCTTTGGGGATGTCTTGAGAGTGGCAACTTGTGTGAACATTGCACATGGCTATTCTTTCACTGGTTTCTTAGCCTCTCTTACAGCCTATGGGTTAGTACTGTACATCAATACCTTCATATGAAATTTTATATGCAATGGAGATAAAAGCATGTGTTGATTCTGCCTAGTTACTGTATTCGATTTTTTTTTTGAAAGTTAACTTCTTTTGCATGCATCCCATAATTTTGACAGCTTAAGAGAAAACACACTTCCAGAATAATTTGATTACTGTATTTTGTTAGAATAGTGTTTCACACAGATAATACAAAATAAATTCGAGCAAATCAGAAAAGTCAGTCAAATCTGGTATTTCTTGAGGAACCTAATCCACAAAGGTGTGATGTATAGTTATAATGGAAAGGCATACAATCTTGGTTTTCAGGAAATTTTACCACTTCAGTGGCTTTAAAGAAACTAGATGTCTAGAGATTGTCTAGAGGAGCAGTGTGCTGGGATACTACAAAAAAACCAAACCAAATGAAAAAGTGTACCACAGTTAAACATTGTCACAATCTCTGTTCCAAATGGATGACAAAAAAGAAATTTCTCATAAAAATAAAATTCATAAATTACAGTGTTTTCTTGAGGAAGAAATATGGTCTTAATGTGGGTCTAATTCTTAAACTGGTTTTCAGGCACCTTTTAGGTGCCTGGCTGTCAGGATCAGTGGGAGGTTTTGTGGGACTCTTTGCTTAACTGAAAATAGCTTCTGGTTGAATAAAAAAATAAGTCTATGTTCATTTTTTTCCTTAAGTCTCTTAGATCCTTCTTTGGGTTTAGGGGTGAGTTTGCAAGGAGAATGAATTCTTAGAACTCCTTTTTAATCACAGCTTTGTTCAGAAAATGCTGATAAGTGTTGTGTGGGTGCTGAAGGATGCTGCAGTGGGTGGATAAATTAGATGGAGTCTGTCACTCCTGTCAGGCTCCTCCTTGCATGTTTCCAGCAGCTCTAATAGGAAAATGGCTTGCATACATCATGGCTATTATTATAAGGAAGAAGGAGTCCCATATTATTGTTGACAGCACTAAAACCTTTTCAGTAAGCAGATCAGGTACCACAGCCGTGCATAAGCCTGAAGCTGGCAGCAGTAGCTCATTGCTTCCTGCCTACATCCTCTGGCACTATTTTGTCAGTCTCTGCACATGGAAATAATGAATCAGAATAGAGAAGTTTCAGAGCAAAACCAAAATGTATCCCATTTCAGTACAGAGAGCTGCTGCTGTAGCAGTTTGATGTACGTATGAACAAATGACTCTTCTATTTCCTAATGAGACAAATAGTCTGAATAGCTGCAGCTTTGTTTGTTTAATCTCTCTGCAACATGGAAAATGAAAGTCACAGCTACTAGCACACGTAGTGTTTACTGGAATGATCAGTCCAATTTCTCTCCAGCTGTGATTAATTTTGCTTAGGTTTTTCCAGGAAAAAAAAATCACAAAAGTTCAAAGATGTTATAAAAGCCTTTAGTTAGTTCAATTTAGTTTAGTCTGAAGAATAAAGAAAATCTCTAGCTTCCTCCTGTCAAACTGGTTGAGAAATCTGCAAAAGTGATAAAGGGGGATAGGAAGTCCAAATAGAAATCAGAGTGACAAATTGGGAGCAAAACCCGAGCAGGGAGAAATACTCTCCAACTAAAATAATCTTGTCTCATCAAAGTATCCCATAGTTTGAATATGGACATTAGGAGAACAGAGTCTGAGTTTGATTTTTGTCTCAGTTCCCTGGGTACAAAGCTGTATCTTTTTTGCCTTTTAGCAAAGCAAATATTTTGAGTTCCTTGAAGTTACTGTGGTGATGGTAAAAATTGTGTATGTAGTTAAGACGTATATATAGAAATTAAAAAATAGTTCTATACAATGCAGAGTTAATCTCAGCTTTAAAGACTAAAAATATGGGATGACTGTCTCAGATAAACAAGCCGTTAGCGTGGGAGACCTCACACCTGAGTAAACAGCCCTTACTGAAAGCAAGAGGGAGGAGACAAGACACCAGATAGTGTTCACTCTCTAGTGCTGATGAGCTGGGCAGACAGAAAATACAAATCAGAAACTCATCAATCATGTAACTTCTAGTCCTACCCCCACCCTTCTCTAACATCCATTGAGTTTGGATGCCTACAATATCAGCATGTCTAATATGTAGCAGAGACCATTTTTTGTTTATCTGGAGAAGTCTGGAAAACAAAATAGAGGTTTTGCAGCATGTAGTAGTCGAAGTACAGTTTGGCATATTTTGTACATGTGTAGGACTTGTCTTGCGGCAAATGCCTGTAAATCCATCATTGCATGGGGCTAGGCAGAGAGAGTTAGCTTAAAATCCTGAGAATCTTCTGATAGTTGAGACTCCAGAAAACTAACAGCCAAATCTCTTAAGAATTTAAATTTGTTATTTTATTTTGTGCTTGTTTTGTCTGTGGTAGAGTTAATTTTCATCACAGTGGCTGGTATGGGGCTGTGTTTGGGATTTGTGCTGAACACAGGGTTGGTAATGAGGAGATGTTTTTGTTATTGCTGAGCAGAGCTCACACAGAGCCAAGGCCTTTTCTGCCTCTCGTACTGCCATGGTGGTGAGGGGGCTGGGGGTGCCTGGGATGTTGGGAGGAGACACAGCCAGGACAGGTGACCCCAACTGACCAAAGGGATATTCCAGACCATGTGGCATCATGCTCAGTATACAAAGTGGGGGGAAGAAGGAGGAAAGGAGGGGACATTTGGAGCTATGGAGTTTATCTTCCCAAGTCACCATTATGTGTGATTGGGCCCTGCTCTCTTGGAGATGGCTGAACACCTGCCTGCCCCTGCGAAGCAGCAAATTCATTCCTTGTTTGGCTTTGCTTGCATGCAGAGCTTTTGCTTTCCCTAATAAACTGTAGCTCAACCCATGAGTTCTCCAGATTTTACCCTTCTGATTCCCTCCCAGTCCCATTTGTGGGGAAGCAGCTGTGTAGAGCTTGGTTGATGGCTGGGGTTGAACCAAGACAAGATCTCATTGAAACCTATCAAAAGTGGTCTGTCTGGAGTTCCTTGGAGTATGAAACCAAGGGAAACACACCAGTGAGGAGAGAGAAGGAGGAAATGTTTTAAGGAAATGTATGGGGAAAAAAAGGACAAAAAAATGTTTGGAAAAGAGATTATTGCAATCTGGATCAGGGTATGGACATTTCTTAGCAGGGATACAACTTCCAACTGTGTCCTCTGAAGTCCTCCTATGCAGTAGGCATATGGGTCTTCACACTGAGAAACAACAGACAGGCTGGTGAACTGAGGGCAGAGAGGGAGAAACATGAGAAAAGCAAGTGTCCTAGGTTAAAAATAGGTTTATTCTATTACCACCTCCACAGCCATTAAAAGCAGGTGGGGCACTGTTTGTTATCTCCTGCTATCCAGGGGCCCATTGTCTCTGCTAATGGGCCATTAAGAACCCACCACATGACACATGAGTTATCTCATCCCATTGTAAGAGGCTCCACCCAGGGGGAAGGAGCCAAACATTCCCACCTGAATATAAGCTGGACTCTGGGACTGTACTGTAGTCCCTGCCTACTGGATCTCCAGAGGACAAGCGCCTTCACTGCACCATCAGGACCTTTTTTTTCTATCCGATCAGCGCTTCAGAGAACCATTTCATCTGGACTGCTACCACCACCCTGAACAGGGTGTCAGGTTGTATTCTGACTCTGTCAGTGGGTACCGTTGTTGTTTATATTAATAAAGAACTGTTGTTCTTTTTTCTCATATCATTGCCTAAAAGCTCCTTAATTTCAGAATTATATTAATTCGGAGGGAAAGAGGGGTGCATTTTCTCTTCCAAGGGAGGCTCCTGCCTTCCTTAGCAGACTCCTGTCTTTTCAAACCAAGACAGCAAGAAAAAACCCTCACTCAAGGAGTGGCTCAACCACAACCACTGCTGCTCTGGGGAAGACTGAGGAGCTACAAGTCACAACAAAACTCTTCACTGTGATCTGTGTCTGTTACACACTGATGTTGCTCCTTGCCCGTGTAGATGTGCAGCCAGAGTCACAGCTTAGTGCCCATTGCTCAGTGCAGCACGTAGGCTGCGGTGTCATCTGCTCTGAAGTGATTGGAGGGGTGGATATCCCTGAAAACTGCCAGGGTCCTGAGGCTGAAATGCACCCCCAAAACTCTCACAGGTGCTGTCAAGAGCAGCCGCCCCAGAGAGAAACCTGCTGTGCTCCTGTGGGTTGCCATGGAGTATCTCTGCCCCCTCACTTGGGGCCAGCCGGCGGTAGCTGGAGCACTCCGTAAATTTAAAAGGCCTTTCTCCCAAATGAGAGTGGGGTGCTACACTGTTTGGAGCCTCTGATCTGCAACACTCAACAGCATGGCAAGGTCAGGGCAGATGTGATCCACCGATAGTGCCCCCAGCAGGAACGCAGGACGCAGGCTGTCTCCTAGCACCCTCCTCCACAGTCAGTAATTAGTAATAATGAACACCATTAGCATTCAATTTATTCATTTTTCTGTCGAAGCTGAAAAAGCCTTCAGCAGCATGACTTCTAACTGAACTAGTTATGGTTTGGTTTCTTTTCACTGCAGGTAAGTAAAATACGTCTCAAGTTCATGCTTCATTAGAAATATTTGATATTATTGTCCATTTTTTCCTCACCAGAATTCCCTCTATAAATATTAATACCTTCTGGTGCTTCTTCTAGGTCTGCTGCTGTCCAAAGAGACTAGTGGGGACTCCCTTTAAAAATATGTTGTTGCAGAACTGTTCAGCCTTTGTGTCTAAATAAGTTGACAAGCCTCAGACCCTCTGGTCTGCTGGGTTTGCTGGTTCCAGTGCTCCAGCAGCCAGAAGGAGTGGGAGCCCTCAGCACTGTTTCCTTGTGGGATGGCTGCAGCAGCAGTCCCAGAGGTCCGCTGCCGATGGGCTTGCACAACCTGCCAGGCTGGAGAAACTGTGCATAGTGGTGCAGGACTATCCTCTGACAGCTGTGATGTGCTGCAGAATCCTCAGGGCTTTCTGCTTGGAGAGTGGTGAAAATCACAACCAAGTGCAATGGCACTGTTTTGTGGGGATGAGTGTGGGGGCCGTGGCGTAGCAGCCAGGGTGATGTTTTGGGATACCTGTACTGTTGTTTCCCACAGCCAACCTAAAAACTTGGAGGGTGTTTTTCAGATAAATTTGAACAATTTTCTGATGCATTTCTGCAGAATCCTGCAGCTCTCCTTGTAGTTGCAGCTCTCCCTGGCATCACTAATGGTGTTTATTTTCCTGGGCAGCAGACATTAGAATTTGGCTCCTTTTAGCAAAAGGTATCCTCACAGTGGTACCCAAACTTTCCTCTGCTGCACAAGATTCTGCAGGAATGGAGATGAAATCCCAGTGAAATCCCTTCCCCTTTCAGTAGCTACCCAGCAGCAGGCAGTGCATTCCCACTGCTTTCTGGGGGCAGGTGGTGCCCCACAGGGACCCTCGATGCAGGGGTGCTGCCAGCTGTGCCACAAGCCTGTGCTGCACATCCTGCTGCCGTGCTGCTGCCAAGGCACTGCAGGGGAACAGCTTGGCTGGTCACTGGCTGATGAGAGGGGATTTTTTTGTGCTCATAGTGGGAGGAAAACGCTGCTTTGGGCTAATGCTAATCTCTACACATTCATTTCAGTACAGAACAGCATGCTATTTTGAAAAATAGATCAGAAAGCCCTTTGAAGTAGACTTCCTGTCCAAAACCCCATGTTGCATTTCCAGGTATCGCTATTAGACTGTTTTGTATGTGACTCGATGGTGTCATATAGAGACCACTCTGCCTCTGATAAATTGAAATTTCCTGTAGCTGGATAGAGCTTTGTACCTGATTTAGAAAGAAAAAGGTAGGGAATGGGGATTTAATTTTGGGTCGCTGGAAGTCTGAAAGCATTAGCAAGGGCAGATATGAATCATTCCTTTCTTCTATGTGCTACTTCAGATGAACTGCTCTTACGTTCAGCTTCATTAATAATTAATACAGTGGGGAAGCGGGGCTGGGCTGCATTATCTTCTGTCACAGCCGAAGGGCATGTCTGCAGATCCACAAAGCTGCCCTTACACCAAGGCTCTGGGAACGACCGCTCGGCGTGTGAGAGAGGGGAACAGAAATCTGTGCTTCTTGCTGTAGGTAACAGTGGTAGGTGAAAAAAGGTGAAGGCACCACAAAAGGTGAAGTGGAGGTGACATGAAGGCTCTTCAGGAGGAGAAAACAAACACACAATAGGGAACACAACCTTGACATCTGCAGCATGGCTGGCATGCTTGTTAGAGAGGGAAATATGAGGTTTCTGAGAATCTCTTAAATAACATCTAAAAACGGCTGAGTTTTTTCATGAGGCAGGTTGCAGCAAAATAAGGACTGCCCAGGTCTTGGCGCACTGCAGCCTCCTGGACCCACTCTGCAAAGGTACCTGGCTCTGCTGCTTGCCTGGTCCCAAACTCCCACCTGGTTATCCCTCAGGGATGGCTGATGCAGGGAAGTGCACGAGGGTGTAATCCTGGCTGAGGAATTATGTTATAGCGAGTATCTGAGCACAGAAGGAAATGGTGGATAAAGGGATGTTGGGAACACCCCTTAGGGTAGCAGTAAAGCTGCACATCCAGCAAATGTTGAGAGACAGGGGCCACAGCCTACTTACAGAGTGAGGGAGGAACTTTCTGCTGTCACATTTCTGGGACAAGGAGGAAAAAAGTCCTTGGAGGATTGTCTATAGGATAGCTGGTATGGAGCAAGTCAGGCCCCGGAAAACAGCAGTGGTGAACGCTGGCATGGCAGATTAGGATGCTATTTTAGCCCCTCTACAACTTATTTCATCATCTGTTCTCACCAAGATAAAGTAGCAGCTTCCTCCGATACAGAGGGAAATTAATGTCTGATTACTTTGAGCAATTATCCATGTCAAGATAGTGGGTTGCTTTTTGATGGTGGTTGGTTGTTTGACATCAGTTAACAAGCTTTGGTTCAGTAGAGGTGGTTGTGCATGTCTGCAAGTTAGGGCTTTCCAAAAAGCTTTTACAGTACAGAAATCACTACTATTAAGTGAGCTTTTGAAACTAGTTCCTTAGGGAAAATTATTATGTTTCTAATCTATGCTTGGTGTGAAAAAGTATATAGATGCATATGCACCCAGATAGAGATAGAGATGATATAGATAGATAAATATCTCAAATATTATCTCAAATATTATCTCGAGTTTCAATTCCAGGTTGAGAAAAAGGCAGCAATGTAGATAGATGTAGATGTAGATGATATATAGATATAGATTAGATATAGGTATAAAATATTTTTGAAAAGAGGAGATTCTGTGTGAATGTATGGATGAATATGCTTCCCTTGTGCAGCAGTTGTGCTCTGCAGAAAACAAGAGCCCTCCACAGCCAATTAGTAGGTCTGCCCTAGAGGAATTCCAGCAGTTACTGGGAGTAAACGTCTGGTCAGACTGCCTATAAGAAAGGACATCCCTTGCAAAAATGTCAGCAAGAAGGAACATGTGAATATTTATTGACAGATGCAATGCAAGTCCTTCAGGCTGTGACTGACCTCACCTTTGTGAGGAGTAGAGGCGGCAGCAGGGAGCTGTGCACGGATGTGCCTGGTCCCACAGCTCCAGCTCTGCTGCAGGGAGGCCGAGGCGGGGGGGATGAGTGCAGTCCTGAGAGAACATCCCCCTTGCTCTGGATATAAGCAGCAAAGTGCACATGCCTCAGAACCAAGATTTAGGACAACTACACAAGTAGTAACAAAGACACACACACACACACACAGAGGCACATACAAGCTCAGATGTTCCTGTGTTACATATGAGGAACACAGCTCAGACATTCCTTAAGATGGCTCACAGTCACAGAGCCACGGGGCAATCATGCAACAGACGCTTGCATTTTAGAAGAGTGTCATATACTCCACATTGGGTTAGTCAGGAGAGTCCCAAGGATCAAACAGGTCATGGCATTTCAATTATTAAAATAGACTTTAAATTTGACACTCGGTTAGACAAATAGAGTAAGTTCACAGTGCTGTTGGCTGGGTTCACCCTAGCTGCAGAAAAAGTGAGATGGCCAGGTGGTCACAGAGGCTGGTTGTGCAGGCTAGAGTGGGTGGTACAATACTGCCTCCTCTTTTTTTTTCTTTTTTTTTCTATTTCCTTTCCTTTCCTTTTTTTTT
>VZTG01003728.1:2366042-2420706 GCA_013397845.1 Melanocharis versteri
TTTTTTTTTTTTTTTAATCGAAATGAAGAGAAAAAACAGAGCTGGCTCTCTGATAAAAACAGAACAAAATTGCAGAATTTTGTCACTGTTTATCTGTGGTTTCTGTTAATGACAAATTTATAGGCAGTAAGATTTGACAGGACCATCTTAAAAAACTACTTAATCAAAACTTAAAATCCTCTGTTCATCTGCAATGGTCAGTAAGTTTCTTGGCTATCAGTGCGGATCCCGTGCAAGCCTGGAACTTGCAGCAGCAACTGTGGTAAAGAGACAGACACCCCTGTCCCACCCTTCTCCAGGGACTTACTGCCAGCATTGCTGCCCAAAGCCATGTTTACCTCAACCCACTCTGGCCCAAATAATGCACATTAACTGGGGCACTTTTAATAACAGAGTGATTTTTTTGTCCTGTCAACTCTCTGCTGTGAGCAGAGGGCAAAGACCTGCCACTGTGGCTGTGTTAGCAGCATATTCTTCCTAGCTTACACACTCCCATTCTCAAACCTGTTACCTCCCTTTCCTGTCAGGCACTGAAAAAGGGATTAAAAATCTCCTCCTCTTCCAGTAGCTAGGCTGCAACAAAACCCGTTTCCCAAAGCGATGCTCAGCCTCCAGGAGAAGGGGAGGAGCTGGAAGAGGTTGCAGGGTCAAAGAAGGGGCTACAGCCTTAGTCTGACCACCCTCCAAATCCACTTCTTTCACAGCTCTACAGAACTAAGCCACTTGTCAACTGTATTTTAAGTGTAGTTCATCATATGCACCACATTTCATTATCACTCTTCACGTCTTTCCTCTCAGCAACTCTTTGCACTTATAGCTTTGCTGAACGTGTAGGTACTTTCTTCTTAAGCTGGAGCATTCAATCGCTGTTGTTTTTCCTTAGTCCCATGAGGTTTTTCTCTCTGTACTTCGTGTGTTATCATCTCAGTACTCATACTTTCAGCTTCTTTGGCTAAGCACTGTGAAGGTTGTCATTCTGCTTCTTTGCTATTGCTAGGATGGGACAACTCACCTCTACCATATCATGTTGTTTGGAATGGATACCTGAAGTGAGTGATACTGGTACATAACAGACAAACATTCTGCTCTCGACTTTCCTGGAAACAACAGATGTTCCTTCCTGGTAAACATAATGCAACAACAGGTATTTTCAGCCATAAAATGTATCTTTGGTGCTGCATTACAAATAAACCTTTGCAGCACTTAAGCAAAAGGATTTTGGCCCCATTCTCTCATCAAAGAATAAGCTGTCTCACTCCAGATTTCAGGAATTGGCTTGGTTCCTCCTGATGACTCTGGATGAAGTACACACAGAGCATGTGGGATCTCTGACCTGCCTCCTGTACTCCTTGGGAAGGTACTTCTCCCAGAGCACAGTCACCCACTGGGAACATTGCCCATGACTCAACCATTGCCACACAAAGCCCAGCATCACTGATGACACTGATGCTGAAGGTGGCGTTGTGCAAAGACGCGAGTTGTGCAGTGAAGCAACTGATGTTTGGTGCCTGTTCCCTTCCTGTGCCTCTGCACATCTTCTCAAAGAGAGGAGATGACGCTCATCAGAGAGTGTAGCAGCCAGCCCAGTGTGAATGGTGTGCTGTCATCACACACTCCCACCCTCCCAGGTAGGTGTAGCTGCATTCATACTGAATCTACCCACATCTCTGTGCAGGATGGAGTGGGAAGGGTCACTGTGCATGCACATAACCTCTCTGCTGTTCAATGAGCAGGAGATTGTGGCCCATCAGAACAAGGAAGACATCTTGCACCGAAGCACCCAGGAGACTCTTCTTCTGCTCGGAGAAATGTGACAAAAAATACAACAAAAAAAAGAAGGTAAAAAGCTGAGCTTGACAGGTACCAGCACAAGAGAAAAGTTAAGCAAACTTGAGTGCCCAGGTACAACTCTGCAATGGATCAAGGAAGCCTAGCAGTGCAAAAATTTTTAAAGGCTGGTTCTAAGTGCCTGGTGATCCAATTAGAAAGGGATGAAACCTGGCCTCAAGCTCGTATTTTGAGTTGTATCTGTGGGAAAAACATCTTCTGCCTGTAATGAAGGCAGACAATTACAGACAATTGCATTTGTCTGGAAGACACAAGGCAGACATTTACTACTAACTACAAGGATACCTGTTAAATCTAAGGTTGTATGATTTGGACCATGCTATGAAGCCCTATTTGATTCTACCTCTCCTCACACTGGACTTGGAGGGATAGCCACGAGCAGAAGTGGGCTGAGTGGGAAAACAGAAGTTTTGATGCCCACAGGAGGCCTTACTGTGGGCTGTCTAGGTGGGAGTGCTGTGCCGAGGCCCCGCCAGAATCAGGTCTACAAGAGTGACTAAGGTGAGTGGTTTGCTCTCCTTCAAGAGGGAAGGTAGTGTCTCCAGGCAGTCAATCCAGGCTCATCCTCTAGCCTGGCAAAGTGGTCCATTGGCTGCGTGTGAGCGAGTAATTTCATGCTGATGCCATTTTTGGTTTTGCCTTTTTTTCTTTTATATGTTCTCTGTATTCTTTGCACATATATTTGGAGCTCTGTAGCCTATTGTATTAGTGGCTAGTTTTCACAGTACTTTTCCATGGCCTTTCCCTAGGCAGAAGGACAAAACAAATCCCAGAGCTCCAAACCCCGGGAGGTACAGGGCCCATATCCTATCTTGGTTCTTCCTGAGAGCCAAGGCCGAGAACAGCTCTTCCAGATACCTTTTCATGGACAAAGTACAGCTAGTGCCGAGGGGAGGACTCCAAAGAAGAAGTCTGAATTGGGAGGGAATTGCATCACCACTTCTCCTCCTAATTGGTGCTTTTTATCAATTATGCTAATTTCCTAAAACCTGTAAAACTGTACTCATCCCTGTTGGGGGCAGGCTTTCGTGGACATGTTTCCATAACTGTCCCTGAAGGCCTTCAAATAAAGAACCGCTCTTCTATCACCTCCTTACTAAAATTATCTCGAGTTTCATTTACAGGTTGGGAAAAAGGCAACAATGTGGCACCAAAATGTACATGGGGCCACTGAACAGCTTCAGAGAGCTCTTCACAGGAATGTTGCAAGCAGAGACCAATTTCTGAGGGCAGTGGCTGACTTGGACACAGGGCATCAGGCTCTGACAGGAGCCTTGGTCTGTGTTCCAAGGGGAGGGGTCCTCCAAAGAAATAGAAAAGTAAATAAAGAGTGAAGGGCACTGCTGTGCAAGCTGTCTTCCTCTAGCTTCTGTAGAAAGCCCAGGGCTTTGACCTATCCCATAGAGAATCTCCCAACCAAAGCAATTGCCTCTGCAGCCTTCCATTACCTGGAACATGGAGAAACATGTAGTAGTAGCCATATTCTGTCTGGGTGCCTTAGTGCTAGTCCTGGTCATATTCCTAGTATTTAATTAGAGACAGTATTGAAAACAGCATGCTGTTCTTTGCTGCTGAAATGAACAGGCAGCTGCTGAGCTGGCAGAGATCATTACACCAGGTCCCCTGGACACTCATAACTCACTCACACCTGATACAGAGCAAGGCACTCCATGGGGAATCCCGTCTGTCGCTGAGAGGGTTCCGTCTGGCACACTGGAGAAGAAAGCAGAAAAGATGGAGGGTGGGGGAGAGAAAAGATATTCCATTTTCCTTCAGGGATGTAGAAAAGCAGTGACTGAAAGGCAGTTCTTTCCTCAGTCTGTGTCAGCTACCACCATAATAAGCAAGTTTGCTGACCTAGATCAAAGTCCACGTATTAGGATGGGAATTGTGCAGCACAAACCATTGAACAAGCTCTTTGAGGGTGTATCTGTGCAGTGGGCCACAGCTATGAGAGCATGGGTGTTCCTCCCGGGATGATGCACACTGTGCCCTTCAGTGTCCTGGGTGCAGCCATTCAGAACTGCAGGTAGCACACATGCCTTAGGGCCATTTCAGGGAGCTGCACCGTGTGGAGGCTCTGCTCTGACCGCCAAACTCAGGTGGATTCAGCCTTGACAAATCTCCCATCTCACTTGCATGACACGCAAAATCCAGCGAGTGAATACGTTACCTGAACCAGGGAGGTACAAAAGCACAGACACTGCCTGTGAGTCACCTGCTGTTCCTGACTTTGATGAATCCTTGCATACACTGGTGACATGTTAATGCCAAACCATTTGAAGCAATGACTGATTCCTCCCATCCTCTTTTCTCACCTCCAACTTCTGATATGTAGCATGCCAAAAAAGGGGGAAATGAAACAAACCTAATGAACTCATGTCTTTTTATAGGTAGGAAAAACAAGGTAGTGTTCTCTTCTGCTTTCTCATTGTGGCATCTGATGATTATGGATATCTGTATAGAAGCAGTGACAGACAAGGCAAAGGCGCGTAACCCTGTTTGCCTGCACAGGTCATGCACAGCTCTCGGGTGAGTGTGTGTGATTCCCATTAAAGCAGTGTAAATCATACCAGCTTGTCCCAGACAAAATTATGGCTCCTCCTTTCCCCATTTTTCTGCAGCATATAGTCATGAGTGTGACCACAGCAGAGTTTTGCCTTGGGTTGTTCATGTCCAGGCAACTTGGTGCTGGCCAGACCCACCCTCCTTTTGCTGTGGGGAAGAGATTATTCCCAAAGTCCCTAGGTGTTGACATCCATTGACCAACTTTGCAAACCCTTTTTTCACAACAGACTCAGACTCCACTTCCCATAGCAGTTTTGCATCTTGACCTAGGCTTTCAATTCAGCCACACCGAAGGTACCGTGGTATGAAAGCAAAAATTGTGCCAGAGGCTGTTTATTTCACAAGTTACTCTTACAGCACGTGCAAGTTTTGGATGGATGGAGAATATGCAAAAGGATGAGGTTAACACATAGCCATAAATTCCTGCTTCTTTTATGACTTGATGCTATGAACAAGCATAAGCAAGAAGATGTTTTGGTTTGATGTGTCCATTTTTCTTGATATCCTACAAAAGCTTGAGGTCTCTAGCTTGGCCACAATCCCGTGCTCCACCCAGCAATTTAGGATGTTTGGAACAGAGCAGGGAGATGAAGCTGACATCTTTCCCACATTCAAGAGGAGGCCATGGTTATGTCTGAATCTGTGCTATCACCTGGCAGGACCACTGCAAACCGCCATGTGTGCAGTGGCTTCACTTTCCTCAAAAATGGGTGTGATTCTTTCCAAGAATCAGTACAAACTGGTACGCTGTTCAAAACACTGCTTAAAAGTGAGACGTAAGCAGAGCATTGTTCTTCCTGTACCTCCTACGCAGGTGTGAATTGCATCTAGCTCTCCTATAACTAGAATCATAAATGTACGTCGGAAATTTAGGCTCCTAATGAGAACAACAGGAACTAGAGAGTGCATGCTATAATTTTAGCTCATTGCCTCTATTGAATCACCTCCAACCAGCATCACTTGCTGCGTTAAGGAATGGCAGTGCCACCTGGTCATAACATAATTTAGTCAATTGAAAGTAAAAATATTGCTATGTAGACGTCATGGGGCATGTGCACTTACATGCCTAAAGGATGCTTTTTTCTTCTACCTGAAGCTATGCAGGCTTAGAAACATGGAGAGTTTTAAATGCCTGCCATAGGTCACTGATTTAAGCTTGCCTTCAGGAAGCTGATGGCAGTAAATTTATTTATGAAAGAAGTTATTTTCTCTAAGTACTGAAAATGTGTACTCTAATGTGAAAACAGGCTGAAAGCCAAAAATATGCATGTTTGTGGGCATGAGAGGTATTTTTCTTCTTCTCTTTTTTTCCTCTGTTGGTATCTGCACCTTTTGGCAGCTCCTGCAGTAGGAAAACATGTGAGGTTTTCCAGCCCAACAGCCATCAGTGGGAAAGCTGGGAACATTGCCTTGAGATGTGACTCGTACTTCCAGAGGTACTGGTTGAAGTTGTCATGCTGAGGAATATAAAATAGCCCTGACCTGTGTTCGATGTTCTCACAGTGATAAAACCAGGCTGTACTGCTCCAGGAACTTGCAGCATTTTCAGACTTGAGAATGACAGTGTCAGAGAAAATTATTCAGTGTTTTAAGAGTGTTTATTTCATGCCCTTATGTATCCAAACTGTGTTTTTTTGATAGCATAGCTGAATAGCAAGTGACTCATAAATGCCTGTTTTAAAGACGGTCTCTAGTTAACACGTCACATATGAACCAGGCAACATGTGAATCTGCTGGTGAAAGCCAGTGATATGACCTGGTGGAGAAGGATCTGTCAGTTCTGGTGATGGAAGCACTGTAGATACTGAAAGTGGAGGCAGGAATTCTTTGTGGGTTTGTTCCATTAATCTAAGAAGAGCCAAAATCCCCCACTCCCCCTCATTTATTTACATGTAGTTACTCAAAGCAGTTTGACAAAAAATAGAAAATCTTCCAGTATTACATTCAACTAGTTGGATACTTTTGTTTTAAGCTCCTATTCCAAACTGCTTTATCTTTCTTTTGGAGAAACTGCCTCTTCTGAAGAGACTTCTTTCTCTAGAGGGCAATTTTTGTCAGAGCTGGACTGACAGGCTTCCCAGCTGCAGTATAATTCATTCTTTTACTAATCATCATCTTCAAAAGTGAAATTCGCTTACATGCAGGAGCTCTGTCTGAGCTGGTAAGACAGGAAAGCCCCTGGGTGTCTGAGTAAGGGCCTAAGGGTTCTACTGAAGAAAAGGAAGACCCACTTCAAGTCTCTGCATTAGACATTGTCCAGGTTTCCATGCTGAGTGAGGAATCAGTCAGTGTAGCTGTCACAGTACTCCTTAGCAGCCCATTAGAGCAGGGTTTTTTTGTATGAAGAACATATGAGCATGGTTAACACCCCGCCCTAAATCTGACAGAGCATTTCTGTGTGGGAAAGAGAGGGATCTTTGAGGACCTTAAACTGAGTAACAGCACAGTGACAGTGTGGGTCCCTAGAAAGCCTTGTTGGAGTGCAAAAGGGACACAGCTGAGCATATAAAGGAAATGCTTTGGTGTAAATGGTCTTGGGGAAAGAAGTGGATGGTGCAGGTACCTGATCCTATGCTCTGTGACATAGCGGAGAGCTGATACAGCAAATAGACCTTTGAAAATTAATATCAATGTGGTTGCTTCTGCTTGACCAGAGACATAATATGAGACCACCAATAGCTTCAGGTTTTTCTGAAATTATCATACCTGGACACCTGTCTGGAGAGCTGCAGACCTGATACCTATGTCTCAGTCAACGCAAGAGTAGCTGAAGACTGAATAGGTACAGGAATATGAAGTAAACAAATTACTCCTCGTAGTCATTCCTTACTGTTACTGAAGTCCTCCTCCTCTAAATCAAGCTAAAATGAACCTGATTACATCAAACCCACCTGCAATTGTCTCTCTCTCTCTGTATCCCTCTTTGGTTTTGCACAGACTTTGGCAGCACTTCTTCAGATCTCAGCTTTTGATCTCTTCTCTTCTCTCTACAGTACATACCTGATTTCCTAAATCTTAAACAAATATGCACGTGAGGCACACCCACAGATCTCAATGCATATAAAGAGCAGAGTGAGAATTTTAAACAATAAGGATCTTTTGGTTAGCCATTGCACTGCTAACATGTCCTGAAGCAAGTAACACACCTACTGGTCTGCACACGGTGGACTTCATTCTACATGCAGCAGCACTAAAATGCCCTTTTTAAAAACAAAACACTGTGAACTGGTAATATTGCAGTAGATAATTTTGAAGTTTTATTGAGATACTCATGTTTAACTGTTTAAAAGGTGAATCAGGTTTCACGCATGTACTAAGCACTCTTATGTGTGCTGTACTGTGTTAATTGCTGTTACTCGTTGAACACGTCTATTTATACAGGCTGCTGCTTTTCTCTTTTTGTGTAGATTCTGACCTTTTTGCAGGAGGAAGGTAACCTTTGATAGCACATTATAACAGCAGACTTTCATTTCTGTTGCTCTGCTGATCCAAAACTATTTAAAAAACTGAACAAAAAAGTCAGGTAGCAATATAAAAAATTTGGGAAGTGCTTGTCATTAAACAAATATTTCATTAAATTATGTTAAATTATATTCTTAGATTCTGTTATAAATTGCTTTTTCTGGAGACTTGTGTTTCCACTGTGGCCCTATGAAAAGTGTTTGATGGGCCAGAGTAGCACAGCATAACAGAAGCTGACTCTCTGGAAGGCTCTTCTGCATTGCTGAAAGGTGAAAATGTGACACACTGTGAACTTGCTCCAGAGATAGTCATCACGGTAACTTGACAGTGGAAATGTATTTTCACTGTGGAGTTCCTCCTGTTTTAAACCTGAAAACAGTGGCATTTTTGATGAGCACTAAGTGGCTATAGTACAGGTAAAACTTTAATCTCCAAAAGCCTAAAATAAAAATTGAAAAAGAGGCTTCAGCCTAGGTATTGAAGGATTAAAGAGACTGTAGAATATTTATAAGATTGCAAGCAGATACTTGAAATTATTTTTATTTGGAGAATTCTAGCCTTGTTTTCATTAGACAATTGTCTCTTGAAATTCTATCTGCTGGAAGTGGTG
Organism: Melanocharis versteri; assembly: GCA_013397845.1. Taxonomy (NCBI): domain Eukaryota; kingdom Metazoa; phylum Chordata; class Aves; order Passeriformes; family Melanocharitidae; genus Melanocharis; species Melanocharis versteri. The sequence continues at coordinate 2,374,531 of VZTG01003728.1, forward strand.
TGGTGTGTGTGTCAGGGTGGGGGGATCTGCTTGTGCCTCAAGAACTAGAAGGATCCAGCACAAGAATCAGCATTATCTCTTCTATCCTTGGAAATATTCATGGCCAGGTTGGATGGGGTTTTAAGCACCCTGGTCTAGTGGAAGGTGTCCCAGCCCATGGTGGGGCAGGATTGACACTAGATGATCTTCAGGGTCCCTTCCAACTCAAACCATTCTATGTTTCTGTAATTCTGTGATCCCCATGGAAAGTCCAAGACATTTCTTTTTTCTCCATGTGCCAGTGTGTGATTTAATGTTAAGAGAATTTGGGAGAGCTAACAGTAAAACCCATGAGTCCAGGGAAGAGATTTTCCACTAAAATGACAAGAATGTCTCTCACTCTGTAAAGCTCCTCTCCATTCAGGATTTTGCTGACTGAAGACTTTCTATGACTGGATCAGTGCCCTCTGGCCATCAACAAAGGCATTCCTGCAGAAGCAGAATATGCTCCCATTGCAGATGCGCTTACCAACTCCAGCATATTTTTATGGCTCTCCAGCTTCTTGGGATCACTGGACCACATTGCGGTACTTTGTGCAGTCAGTAATGGGCCTCTACATTTCTGGTTCTGGACCAAAATAGTCCTCTCCCAGCATTAGGGCAGGCAGCAGGGGAGCAACTGACCCCATGAGAGCACCGGTGCTGTCCCTGGGGCTGGTCTGTTGTAGGCACTACCAGTCAGCCACACATCAGCAGGCTTACAAGGTCCCTCATCAAAAACAGGTGCAGAACATGGATGTGAATTACTATGGGTCAAACTACGCTTAGCTCCGATCATCCTGCCCTCCCCGTTCTGCAGAGCTCTGCTTCCCCTTGAGAAGGGCACCAGGGCAGCATCTTCTCTTGTTCAAAAAGAAGTAGCTACAGAGGTGCCTGGTAGGGAAGATAAGATGCTTTCTTGGTCTGAAATCGCATCTATGTTCTCTATTTCAACATTTCTTACTGTTTCCACTTTTCACTCAGTATCTGCAAATTTTCAAAATCTGTTCTGTACCTGCTACTTCCTAATACTTACATGATATATCCTCCACTCAACCACTTAAAAAATGGTTTTATTCCCTTCCAGATGTCTCAGTAAGGTCTAAATTTGCAAGCTCTGCCATGCTGCCTCTTACAGTTGCAAGCACCTGTCCCTGTCTGACACTCAGAACCCTGCTCTGCTGTGGGACCTCCCCAGTCAGTTTAAACTGAGAAACTGAGAGAGGGTGGAAACCGCAAGAGGTGCAAGAACCAGGGTCTGTTGGGAGCAGGGATGAGTTCTCCCAGGCTGCTCTTGGCCTGCTAGGAAAGCATGACTTTTGTAACACCATTCTCCCTCTCAGACACACTAATAAGAGACAAAGCCTGGGCCATCAAAGCAAGCAACTGACAGCCAAGACAAAAGCAGGGGCGTAAGAGGGTGAACATGGGCATGGCCAGCCCCTTGGCAGGTCACGGCAGCCCTCCACATGAAAAGCCACTAAAGGGCTAACTCATGCCTCAAATTAGTTGCTCTGCCCCCATTTCTGGGTTTTTATTTTCCTTTTTCTAATGCTTCATGCTCTTGTGAGCAATGATTACTGCCATTGCTATATGAATTATAGCTGAACTATTTCTCCTAATTGCTTTCTGCAGGCATATTAAGGCAGAGTACTGTGATCTGAGAACACAGACCCTGCACAGCAGAGTTGTCTGAGGGCTGTCTGCTGGACCAGGATGACTCCCTCGGGGAAAAAAAAAGGATTATAGAAGGATTCACATCTCTAAATGAGAAGTGATGAGGAAGACTGGGAGGGAGAAATCCATAGCTTTAGTAGATTTTACACTGAACATAAATCCTGCCCTCCATCCCCGCTCCATGAGCAAATTTTTGGGTAGTAGTATTAGCAGTGCCCTTTCCCTTAGCCATCCTTCTTGTCCACTTAGTCACAAAGGGCAAGAGCACATATGCCTCCCCTGAATCCCTCAGAAGTCAGGTTGGCATCCTTTCCAGAGGTGATGACTCCGGAAGGCAGCACTGGGATTCATACTTCGCATGTGGCTCTGTTAAGAGATATTTTTGCATTGTATGCAAGAGAGGTTAAGGGGGCACAGCACCAGGTACCACATGAAGGGAGCCTTTGTGTTCTTAGCCACCTTTGCTGCTGACACCATGAAACTGGGGCTGGGAAACGTGCAAGGCTTGCTAGTGGTGGCAGAAGAACTGTGCATCATTTGTCTGAACTGAGCATCTTCTCACCTTGCCTTCTATCTGGCTGCAGGCACATTTTAGGTGTGGGGGATGACAGCAGAGAATTAGTCACTTCTCCCATACAGGAATGGGGCAGGAGCCCCTGATATTTTAGGAGATGGTCAGTTGAGAATTTGCAGGCTCTGCTCTCTCTCAAAGCTATAAACCTCTATTTAATGTAAATGCCTGCCCAGGGCCTCCAAACCTGATGACCCCCATATGTGGGGTTGATAAAAGGATGAGGAGGCCTGAGATGTCCACAGCCTGTGCTTGATGAAGAGTAGGGCCAGCCTGTCCCTAATGTCTCCAAATCCCCATGCCCAGGTGGAAGAACACAAGTCAGGAGCAGGCCCACTTCTCCTGGGCAATGCGTTAAGAAGAAACACATTTGCTGTTCCTGCTCTTTCACTAATGGGTCTATGTGGCAGCCTTATACATTGAGGTTTGGGAACTTACCTGCATAGTAAGAGTTTGGGAAAAATGTCAACATTTTTTTGAGCATTCTGAGGAGCTAGTGTTAGAGCTAGGGTTTCTAAAGAAACTCCAGAAAGTATGAAATGCAATAACATCATGTGAACTAGCAGTAGAATACATCATTTTAATAGACTGTAGCCTCATGTACCACATGGCATGCGGCAAAGCAAATAGTGTGCTAATCCTATACACTGAGTAGAATTTCCTTGCTTCGCTATCTTGGTGAATCCTCTTCCCATGTTGTGTTAGGATACCTTTTGCACTAGAAAATAAGATATATTAGGTCACAAGGAAGGGCCAAAAGGTGTTTCCTATTTCACCAATGGAACCAGCTCTGCCCTACTCCTATCCTGGGATCAGAAGGTAGGGACAACAAATGTCAGGGAGAGACATGAAACCTCTGTTCACGCAAACAGTACAACATGCATTATGGGGCCACATTAAAGCTGTGTGTTTCCCCCTCTCTGTAGCTACAGTGGGTGAGAAGCTCTTTCTGCCTTGTAGCCCCCTGCCCGGGCCACCACAGGCTGTGTGTCCTGTGCAGCAGCAACTCCTACTTCTGGCTGAATTGCAGGACCTGAACAGGAAAGCCTGTTTGGGTGGCCCTGTGAACCCATCTGGAAGTGCTGGCAAATGCACAACTAACCTTATACCTGAAAAATAAATGCAGAATTTTGAGTAAGCCTCCAAGCTTGTCAATGCTGAGTTGTTTCTGGCAACAGCACTATAACTGCATGCCTTAAAGTTGGTAGAAAACGATTAAAGAGTCTCTTGGCCCTAATTCTCCAGGGAGTTTCTAGCCCCTGGTGCTTGTAGAAAGGCTGACAATGTGGGAGGTGTCATAAGCAGATGCAGCACTGTGGTGCTGAGCTGAAATGGGAAGTCACAGACCAGGGTGCCCACAAGGGACAGAAGGAGACCGTCTTTGGTCATTTTTCTTTAGAGGCTTTTTTTTTTTTCCTTTCTCTTGAGAGCTGACAGCATGAAGTACTTCTCCTTCTTGCTCTTTCTGTCCTTCACCTAAGCAGCAACTCTTAAAACACTAAATGCACATCTCAGACGCACTTGGAGCACGGACAAGAAACCCTACGTACCAGACAATAGAAGGGATGAAGCCAATATATTATATGGTTTTTAGGCGCCTATTTCACAGCTTTCCTGGAGTCAGACTCATGGTTTGGGAAATTACAAGAATGACAACATTGAAGTCTTTAATTAAATGCAGAGCTGAAAAGTGTTAGCAGCTGCCACCAAAATGTGTGCTGTAGGGGGAGCAGGACGGGGTATGCGTGGGGGGAAAAAAGAAAAAAAGAAAAAAAAAAAAGAGAGGGCTGGAGTGGAGCAGAAATCTTTCCCACGCTTGGATCCTCGAAGGTAAAAGCAGCAGAAAAGGATACCTGCCAGGGATCTATCAGATGGCAACAAGCTAAGAAAAAAGCCTTGTCGCCACATAGTGGCCGAGCGAGGCCACTCACTTCTGGCGCCGGTAAAACTGCCCTCCTTCCTCTCTTTCTGAGCAGGAAAACGGGGAAAGCTGGGCACGCGTGTGAAGGCAAGCTGCAGGGAACGGCCGAGGGAAACGCTTGCCAAGTATAAAAGGGGCACGGCAACCGCGGTTGCGTGCGGCGAGGCCCGGGGGCGCGGGGATGCGTGCGCGGCTGCGGCGCTCCCTCTGCCGCCNGCCGTCCTGCCGCGCTGGAGCGGGAGCCGCCGCGGCGGTGTTTGGGCAAAACGCGCCTTGATCTCTGTGACCTCTTTTGTTTCAGCGCTGCGCTGTCCCTAGGATGTAGTGATACCCGTGTGTACAGCCTGTCCTCCAGCACGCGGCTGTGGTGGGGGAGGCACAGGAGTCATAGAATAGAGTCATAGAATCAGTTAGGCTGGGAAAAATTGTTCAGACCAAGTCCAGTCGCTAACCCAGCACTGCCAAGTCCAGCACTAAACCGTGTCCTCAGTGCCTTATCTCTACGTCTTTTGCAGACTGCCAGGCTTGGTGCTTCCACCACTTCCCTGAGCAGCCTGTTCCAATACCTAACCACCGGTGAAAAAAACTTTTCTACTGCCCAATCTAAGCCTCCCCAGCACAACCTGAGGCCATTTCCTCTTATCTTGCTGCATGTTACTTGTGAGAAGAGATTGACCCCCACCTTGCCAAAACCTCCTTTCATGTACTTAGAGAGAACAATAAGGTCACCTCCTTTTCTCCGGGCTAAACCCCCCCAGCTCCCTCAGCCACTCCTCACAGGTCTTGTGCTCCAGACCCTTCCCCAGCTCCACTGCCCTTCTCTGGCCTCACTCCAGCACCTCAATGTCTTTCTTGGAGTGAGGGGCCCAGAGCTGGACACAGCACTCGAGGTGTGGCCTCAGCAGTGCCCAGTCCAGGGGGACAATCCCTGCCCTGCTCCTGCTGGCCACACTATTGCTGATCCAGGCCAGGATGCCATTGGCCTTCTTGGCCACCTGGGCACACGCTGGCTCATGTTCAGCCACTGTCAACCATGCGTCAGGAAGACAGTCAAAGTGACTGTACACAGTCACTGGTGCAGGCGTGTGCATTGCAAGCTCACAGAGCCCTCACTTTAGCTCTTGCCCTGATTAGGAGAGCAGCTCTTAGGGGACAACCCCTCTTCTACCAACAGACTGTGTTGCATATGCCTGCTTGCCCTGTGTCTTGCAGTGAATGAATGGGGTAATGCATGGCCAGAAAATGCAGCCAGGCTTAGTTCTCAGGCCTGACATTCAACTACAGAGATAAAGGTGAAAAGTGTAAAAAAATGGTAAAAGTGGATTTCACAAGACAGCGTAGCTCAATCCATTGACCAGGCTGAGCAGCAGCCTGGGGTTGAGTGAGTGGGTTAAAAACTGAAACTACTTCCCATGAAAGCCGAAATTACAAAAGACTGCTCCCAAGGCCAAACGCTCTGCTGTGTGACAGGTGACAGGACGGGTCCCTGCCAGGTGGCAGGGAGCAGCTGAGCTGCACAGCGTGGTGCGGTTGCAGCACACACACATTAGAGGGCTATCTAATGCAATCATTAGCTGCACACAGAGGCACCCACTGCTCCTTCCCAAGGGGAGGAGGAAAAGGGGACTGGAAAGCAGCTGGAGGAGATTTTAGCCTGTAGCATCTGTATGAGGTGTAGGAATAACGCAAAGGAAGGTTCTTGCTGTGAGACCAGAAAGGATGGTGAATTAAAAGATATTTCTGGAATCTGATTTTCATTTCAATGCAAATAAAAGGAAAAAGAAGGAAGAAAAGCAAGATTTTTATATAAGCCTGTCATTACCAGGCAGTATGCTGAAATTACACAGCTAGTTTGAAAACTGGCCATGGATCACAGCAGTGGGTCACTGGACTGGATCACAGCCGAGTGAGGCTGCAGCAGCAAGTTCTATTGACCACCCCATGGGATCTCTGTACCTAGGTATGCATAGCCCAGGGTGTAAGACCCACAGCAAGATTTACAAAGTGCTTGTATCGGTGCTCTGACTAACCAAAAACCATTGGACTGCTAAAATGGACAAAGAGACTAGGTCATTCCTGATTTACTAACTTTACTCCTGTTCTTGAAGGGTATTGCCTTTACACCAAGACTGTGCAACTCTTACAGACACACCCCCTTTTTCCCTTCCCCTATACCTTCTTTTAGCACTGTGAGACCATTAGCTGTGTGATTCCCCACTGTTGTGCTAAAGCAGCAACTTGGAGCAAATGCAGTACTCAGAAACCTCATGGCTGGATCATGAAGGGCGGCTGAAGGCAAACAGACAGGCAAAAATGTGGTTGTCCACAAAATCATAGTTTCCATTGCTCGTACTTGGAAGTCGCTTTGGATGGTATCTGTGCTTACCAAAACCATCCAGGCCCAGCTCCTTTTCCCTGTGGCTTGTCAGTCATGATCATCATCCACATATGCTGTGGCATGTTATTTGAGTGCAACATTTATCCACAGCTCTCCTGGTACAATGAATCGTTCTTCTGATTATGCAACCTCATTTTAAAAAAATAAAGAAAGAAAAGAAAAAAGAAAAAGACTCACTTCCCAGAATCCCAGCACGAAAAGGTCAGTTTCTCTTTGGAATATAAGTAGTGAATGAAGGAGAAAGAGTCTGTTTGCTTAGCACTGAGAGACTAAGGCTTCTTACCCAATCCATCAATAAGCCCAGTGAGGGATGTCTGTTGCCAGCACATCTCTAAAATGTAGTTCTGTGATTTCTCCCCATTTTTTTTGTTAGCAGTTGCCAGGCGCCTGCCACTCTGAGTTAGTGATTTGTGCATTATGGTGCTGTGCAGATATGGATTATCTTTAGCCAAGATTGGTAAGGCAAGAGAGAAGGCTTAGCAGACTAATAAATTGTCTTTCTGGCTTCATCTGAAATGTAATAATGAATATATTATCTGCTAAGGAAATTGGAAGAAATCTCCCCTCTTATAGTTTGGGAATCTCTATTATTACATTTCAGGAAAATAATTAGTGGAAGAAAACTGTGAGTCACATGCAGAAGAGGAATTAGACAATTTCCAGATAGAAATGTTCATCCCAGGACGGGGTACTTCTGTCCCCTAATACCATGGTGCAGAAAGCACTCATGTAATAAAAGCAGATAGCAGCCAGACTACTGACCAAAGGCAAAGGACTCCTGAAATGAGTGGCTGTGTCTGAAGTCCTGTGTGTGCTCAAGGTTAAATGACCTCCTGTAGACTTGGCATGGACACCGAGTACCTCCATCCTGGTAGACGGTCCCCATTGCCTGTGAGATAAAAGAAAGCTATTTAACCAGCTTGTCAGTAATGTTAGTGAAGATATTTTTATCCTGCATAGGCACAAAGCAACATTTGTTCCAAGTTGAAAGTTACAGAGTAAAACCGTGGTGTTTTTCTGCTGTGCCAGGTGGCATGTGAATGGTTATGTGCCCTCATGCAAAAAAAGACGTCAGAAAACTCATCTCCCTATTGTTAATTACTGAAGAAAGAAACTGCAATTTGAAGTGGGCTTTATTTTCCACACAATTTATGGTGTTGTTCCCCAACAGAAATAAAAGAGATGGCCCAAAGGCAGGTTCCACCCGAGACACTGAGCAGATGCTGCCTGAGCTGTCAGCTGCAGGGCACGGCTGGCCAGGATGTGTGCATCGTGCTGCTGGCCTGCACAGGGGAGGGTGCTGCTGGGGTCAGGGGTTAGGCCTCCTCCTGCCTGGGTAAGTATTAAAGAAAACAGTAAAAATGAAGATATATCTCTTAGGGCAAATCTTCTTGGAAGAAAAGCAGGGCAGAGTCTTTTATTCCTAGAACCCTATCTAAACTCTAAAATCTCTAGAGTGTGGTTAGAGGCAGATATTGTGTGTGACATCCCCAGATGTTCTACAGCTATTCATAGGCTTAATTGCTAACCACAGGCATTGATTTGAAACAAGAGAGTATGCACTTCCTGGGGCCTCAGAACACCCTGCAGGGGCCCCAGAGTGAGGCTGCTCTGCTGTCAGCGTGCTGATTGTCTGCACCTGGCCAAGTTGTTTTGGGTAAACTGCACTGCTTCAATAGGGGTGGTAATTTTGCAGTCCAAGGTCACTCTTCACATGTGCTTGAACATGAGGAAAAGGCTGTATCTCCTCAGGAAACATGATTCTGCTTGTGGAGGCCCCAGAAAGCTTCCCCTGGGGCAGCTGTTGGGAAGTGAAGAGTGTAATACCAGAGTTTCTGACTCTCCAAGACAATGTTTTTTATCTTCCGAACTGGGTGTTTGGGTGGGCTTTGGACCCTCCACACCATTTTTCCGCAGGTGGAATGGTCTCCGGTCTCATTTTCCATCGTTGCAGGACTGCCTGGGTGCACTCTTAGGCTTGGCCAGGGCTGGAGTGTCTTTTCATCCTGCTGCTCCTTCAGCACCTCCAGCTTCTTGAACCCCAGTGGAGCATTAGGACCAAACCCAATGGAAAACACTCTGGCTGGGATATCATGGAGAACAGGACCTCACACCAGCTTCCCACTGTACCTGCCACTGATGACCTGTGTTTTAAAGCACATCCCTTTCTTACATGAGACAGTTAAGCTGCAAATCTTCTGGTTTACAGTTTAATTCTTCAGGATCTTGCATTAGTGCCAACAGATACAGAGATGTAGAAAGGCAGTTCAGATTTTTGAGGGCACCTCACTTTCACTTTGCAGCTCAAGAGTTGCACAGATCTATACAAAAAACAACTAACTCTCAGTTTTCCATTACCTTGGTGAGTCGCCTCAGTTGGATGTAAGCCCAGAGTTTGTCTTTCTCAATTTTGGTGGACCACATTGCTAAGCCACCCACCCTTACTTCACTGGGATATTCTCCCTGTTTGACCTTTTTACTCAAAGCTGAGAATCTTTTCTGTGTCACTTTACATTTCCCCTTTCCAGCATCTTTTCCTATGTAGTTTTGTTTTGGGTTTTTTTGGGTTTTTTTTCGGTGGTTAGAAACGTTTTGTCTTCAGCCTTCTGACAGGAAATCGGATAAAAATAGATTTCCTTGAGCAAGAAACACCTGTTGCTGAGGGAGATCTTATCCTGGTAGATCACTGTCCTCATGTACCCATCTATAATTTTCCCTGGTCTACTTCTCTAAAACTTTCAACATGTTCAAAATAAAATCAATTCAGTAATTCTCTCATTCCAAGGTATCTATTAGAAATCATCTGTTTTTTCCCTGCTGTCCTTCCCCTCTTACACCTCATTTTCTTTTTTTCCACTCCCCCTAACACACAGAGCAAGTACATTAGGGCCAATCTCAGAGAGCAATGGCGTGAGGGAGGTAGATGGAAAAGACACTACATTTGCCAATATCTGGAAGGAATGAAGGAGTTTCATCCTCAGAAGTGATTTGATGACAAGGGGCCATTCTACAGAGAGAACCTCTATGCGTGAGGGCAGTGAGCTGCACAGATAGACCCTTCAGCAAAAACCTGTCTAGAGATACAGGATCACAAACAGCAAGTAAGGAATCCTAGTTCAGTGTTGAGAGAAAATTAATCAATTATCAGGATATATTTTGCAGATGAGATGTAAATATACTAGAAAAAATAGGGGGACTTGGCCGGCACACTGCAGAGCAGTGAGAAGGGGCATGTGCTAAAGGAGTTTGTAGGTGGACACCTGCTCGCAGGAGTTGAGGGGGGACAGGGGATGGTGCAAACTGTTCAACAGATTCATTGAAGATTAGGATTAATGTGGAGGGAAAATAAATCCAGGAGTCACAGCAGGGTCCAAACTAGCACATGTGTGTGTGTCTGTTTTGGAAAAAGCAATAACTGGACAGAGATACATCACAGTTTGTGTAAACTAACCACTCACCACAACTGAGATGGTGCATTTGAACTAAGATTACATGATCAGCTAATAACAGCACAGCATCCAAAAAGCACATATACCATTTAGCAGTTTAGACAGTGGAAAATAAAAAGAAAAAACTTTGCCCTGTCTTAAAGGATCAGCATAGAGGCAGCATGCTTTTGCTAGGGAAATGTCTAAAAATCTTTCTCCTTCAGACTATTAGGGCAAAGTCTCCAGTGAATTCTGTGGAATTTGTACAAAACTACAGTCACCAGTGCTACTGAGAGGATATTAGTGAAATGAATTATTGCAGATGTGGTATCTTATCCATCATTTAGTCAAAAATGAAGTTATTCTTTTCCAGTTTTTGTAAGTAAAAGGAAATAAATGAGAGGAAAGGGGTAGGGTGTAAAACCACGTCACCACAACTGAGATATTCGTGAATATAGTCTCTTGAATATTTATTGTAATTGCAAAAAGAAAAAAAAACTTTCAGCAAAAAAAATTAAACAAACCAAATCCACTTGGTATACAGAAGTCACATACAAACAGAATATCCAATGGAATACACATGGTCTCTATGTCTGCACAGAATTAAAAATCTCCATGTGGATAAAACTTGTACTGAACATTCAGAGAAGAGCTTCATGGATTTATGGAGAAGATTCACAAAATTTATCACCCAGCAGCATTTTAGCTAACATATTTTTTGAAACCACAGAAGCTATATTGCAGTAAGAGTCAGGGGAGAAGGCACAGATTGAGTCTCACCCCCTCTCAAAGGTATCCTAAACAAGTACTTCAATTTTTCTTCAAGAACAGTTCAGCAAACAAGTTAGTTTCAGAGAACCAGAACAGCTACATGCTATCAAGGTAAGCATTTATCTTTATGCATGTTATCACGTGTCTATGAGGAATTATAAAAAATCTAGGTAAAATTATCAGCCAGCCCTTGAACTGTCAGGTCACTTAGCAATAAAGTTTAGGGAGTCCTGTAGCAGGCTGTATATCTCCATTTTAGTGGTACCTCATATTACGACTCTTACTTTCTTGCTCAGCAACAATGATACCAAGAATTTTCTTTTTAAATTAAGCAATTCTATATTTCAATCTGCATACATTTTCATTTCAGTCTGGTCTGTATAATTTTGCAGAAGTTTTAATGGCATTGGGTACAAAAAAAGGGGTTTTTTAAGGACTTTTCAGGTCATTGCAAGTACTGTCGTGTGCTACTTAATGCAATTTGGCTATTTTGCTTTTTTAGAGAATGTATTTGATGACACCAGAATGGAAACCCACAATACTGGTTTCCAGTAGGCCTTAGAATTTCATGCTTTTCCAGATCAAGCAAATTAAGAAAAACAAAACAAAGCAAAAAACAACCATAGCTAAATGAACTTTGTACATTGTCACAAAAATGCATCAAATCAAACTAAAAATCTACTTATGTACCTTTTAGTGTGGTACTAATGAATAGACTTTTTTAGGAAAATTGTCTAGCAAAACCAATTCCCCAATTCCCCCCCATGGCCCAGACTCAGTGGCCTGTCTCTGTTTAGCAAATTCCCAATGCAGCTGACACATGCCTTTGAAGCTGGAGATTTAGCAAGAATTAACAAAATGAGCTGCTCTGCAGACTCTGTGGACACAGCTGGGAGCCCACGGCAGATCAGTGATTCAGGGTTTAAGGTCCCAAATGTACCCAGGGTGTTGCTGAGTACTGATGGTCTTGCTCAAGTTCTTAGAGAACCATTAGAATTATGCAAGGAAGCAGAAAAAAAAAATTATTGGATGTCTCCTTTTAATTTCATGGTTAGATTCTGGCCTGCATTTTGTATCCATTTGCATCTCAGCTTTACTCCTAATACTGGAATTGTTGAACTTTGAAGGCCGTGTAACAATGGAGTGAAGAATGTGGGTCAGTATCTTTAAGAAGGTATTTTCCACCTTTAGAATCTAGAGAAGTTAAGAAACTCAACTGTCAAAAGTGACAAAGTTACCTTCCACTCTGCTGTGCCTCTGACTGTGACCTTGAAGCTGTTCCCAAACATGTTAAGCTGGGGCACCAACTGAAGTTTGGAAAGTCATCTGAAAGCATATTGGGTACCCCTATTTATTATTTCAGGTATTATGAGTTAACTCAGATTAAAGAAAACATGCCCACATGATTCAATACAGGCAGACAGAGCACATAACTGACTCTTTAAGAATAAATAACTAACTCACCATAAATGCTGAGCTCTAAGAGGTTCTTTTAATGCTTCTAGAGAACATGCTTTAAAAAAAATTTAGGCAGACAGTTTAGAAATGGTTTTAAGCATTTTCTGACGGAAGGCGCTGCCCCACTAGTGTTGGTGTAACATGACAATTCTCAAAAAAGGACACTCAGAACTCTAAAAGTAAAATTGACATGCACTTGCAGTAAACATACAAATATCTTTAACCATAGTCTCATATATGAAAAATAGTTTAAGTTACTTAAGAATATTCTTACACTACACTGGTAAAGTGTTTACTATATAATATTTCTACAAGACGTGTACATTTACTAGAAATCTTAAGCCACACAGGCATCATCAACAGCTTATCACACATACATGATGCTTCTTTCTTTCACACAAGTTTATATACACTGAGTAAATAATTAAATATTGCACTTATTGGCCCATGATTCCTCAGTCTTGAGGTATTCAAAAATAGAAAAAATATCTATTTTTATAACATTTTTTCATGCAACATGTAAGACATTTGAAATCCACGAACACTAGTATATAGGTTACACATTGTGACAGTCCAACTGAGTCACAACACATCTGACATTACTGACAAAATACCAAACAGGAGTTACAGCACAAACGTTTCATATATCACTAGTTGCAGGTACATGTCAGAATTACTCAAGGAAATTTATCACCAGAAGTGGTAAACAATCTCTATCTAGCTTTCATTTCTGTGTGTTATAGGTGAATGTGAAGTTATGGGAAAATTAGGGCTTTTGCTTCCCCCCCAGACCAGATACCAAGAACCTTATTGTACAAATGACAAGCCATCTACCTCTGCTGGAACCATGATTAACAAACCTACGGTCTTCAAATGTAACACGTTTGATTTCCAGCGGTAATGACAATTTAAGGATAAATTTGGGAAAGGTGGCACTGAATATGAACAAGTAACAGTGGGAAATGAATGAGTATCAAAGATGTACTACTGTGAATATGTGCATATAATAGGTGTGTAGTCACAAATTCTGCTTCACTGGACATCCATGGATAAACAAAAGAAAAAAAAAAAAAGAAATCTTAATTTGCAAAGGTGATCTACATTTACCCCTAAATAAAACTGGTAGAGTTCATTCAAATAATTGAAATGCATTGCCTTTTTAAATAAGATTTGACAAGTGTTCAACCTTGGAGAATATGGAGTCAGAATGGGTTAATGGTGCAAATTAACACAACTTATTCCCCTGTCGGCATAAGTGAAGGCAGATATGTTGCTTTACACCCCCTGAGGGTTTATGTATGAGGCTTCAAACTCATGGTCTCACATTGCTAAATTTGTCATGCTAAAAGAAGGACTAGGCTCATACATTGTGAGTCTATATGAAACAGGCCAAAGAGGAATCGGTCTGTCAACAGGACTGAAATTTAGTTGATGCCTGTAAAAAGGTAGGGATGGGTGGAGTTTGGACGGGGGTTTCTCTCGGAATGCAATTGCAACATCATTTGTCTGCTCCAAAAAACCAAATGCATAACCACCAAATGTAGAACTTTTGTGACTTTTTTCCCTAAAAATGGCAAATTCAAAGCGTTCTCAAAATCAGGATCAAACTCCAGCAAATTTTGTGCATACTGAAGTAGCACTTCATTTCTAAAATAAAGAAGGTGCAGGTGGTACAGCTGAATATACAGAGCTGAGCAGATTGGGAAGAAAACCTAATCTTTAAGACTGGTGCTCTGGAAAAGGCCACATAGACGTAGTTGCTCAGGTAATTTCTCTAGGTGTTGCATTAAGTATAAGCACAAAGGAACAAACAGTTCCAGGTAACAGTCACTTACACAGCTGTTCAGAGAGAAAGAGTATTTTTTGACAGACAATTAGGTTAGTTCATATGTATTTTATACACCAAATGAAGAAGTCTAAATAAACTAACCACCACCACCAAAAATAACAGATACAGTATTAAGTCAGTTGCAGTTGTAACTTGTGAACATGAACTCTTAAAAGAATCAAAAACATGCTTTTGAAGGTTCAACCCAGCAGGGCTGGCTAGCTGTTTGGCAGGTTGGTGCCAGAGGCACCACAGGAACCAGTCAATCCCATGCTCCTGGGTGCTCCCAAGGTATTTTCTGACCAGTAGCTTGAAGGTGCAGCAAGCAACACATTGTCAGAGCATGATAAGGCTGGTGCATTGCCCATGCACAGGATTAGGCTGCTCCTAAGCTTTAGTCTAGATCATAACTCAGAAAACGGATTGTGTAGTATTAGTTCAGCTTCAGCTGGCACTATGGAGCTCAGGACCCTCTGCCCAAAGGCGTCTCATCTCTCAGAAATTTAACATGCTCTGTGTATCGACTGCTGTATCTCACCGTGTGGCTAAATCTCTGCTGAAGGGGCTGGACCATCGATTTGCTGTGACATTCAGTCCTATTTCTATGTTGAAAGTGACAACAAATTAATGCAAGGTGTGCAAGAACTTTTTCACTAATATTTGTGATGAGGCTGAAAGTAGTTATGTTTCTGCTATCCCAGTTTTCACCTGAGCCCTCCCCTCTTCCATCACAAAATATGGTGCTTTGTAGCCTGGTACTAGAAGGAATTGTGCCACACTACTGGATAGATCAGGGATATAACCAAAACCTGCTTGTCTCCTCCAGGAACTCATAATCGGTGACTACTGGATATATGTGAAGAACAAGGCATCAATTGTTTAAATTTAGGCCCTTGATCAAGTTGTGTTGGGTTCTTCAAAAATGTTCAGCCTACTTGAATTTAAGAAAACTGCAGTTCTATCATGTAAGTCAAGAGGAGCTGAACCGGATTGACACAGGCTGCTTTTGGATATTCTATCCCATAGGAGGCCAAGGCATAATTTCAGATAGAATGAAAATTCTAACACTGCTAGTCCCCTCAGAATTCCTGGAATATTTGGGGAAGGCATAGTAAGTCACTTCTCACAAGCTTTTCTGTCTTTACTCTTTGTCTACAAAAGGCAAGTTCTAGTTGAGAGGGGTACAGAGATCATGATGCTCGTGATCTAAATGTGACCAAATTTTTTAGCAGAAAACTCAATATTGCTGTGAAGCATGTGACTGCAAAAGCCAACCCATGATGGAAAATCAAAGCCTACTTTTCTGACAGTGGGTAACCCAGATTGAAAAGAAAAAGATCTGCTTGAACTTCCACACATTTTCAATTTCAGAGAAAGTCATGATAGGATAAATTTGGTTTGATGGGACCACAGCAGGTCATCCTTTCCAACTTTCTACTCAAAACAGTGTCAACTGAGAGGGCTGAGTGGTTTTCCCAGGGTTTTAGACAGTCTGATCTTGAAAAACTCCAAGTATTTTATTTGAAAATTTAAAAAAATAATCTAATTCTGAACTCCATGACAACATCTGAATGTTAGTACAAAGTTTTGAGGAGATTTTAAATACCAGCTCATTCTGCTGCTGTACTTCAGACGAGCTTTTTCCTTTTAACACATTTTTGGCACTCTAAGGAACAACATTACTCTGACAGCTGCTTCCTTCAGCTACCCCATCTCATGCAGAAGGCCAAATATATGTAGAGGCCTGGCAGGTTAGTTGCCTCAGAAACATGAAGCAGGAGTTCTCCTTAGATTTTGCTGTTACTTTTCTGCCCAGACTCCTGATGCAAAATGAAAATCAATTAATTAATCCCATTTATGTAAAGAACTATTTAACTACCACTCAATTTGTTTAAAAAGATATATGCTAATAATGTGTTTCTACTATTGATTAGAGTCTAAATGGTCATAACCAGGCAGAGAGGGTATTAAATTCATTGAAATGGAATACAAGCAAAATGTGGCTGCAGCAGGGGACATCTTGAAGTCTTTTTTCCTTGTTGCACTGTGCGCAGCAGATGACCATTTCACATCAAACATCTCAGAGCAAAGCTGGGAGAATACTTGCACTTCTAGCCAAGATGCATGATTCAGGATATGCCCAAGATCATTGACAACATGATCATGTTTTTTCTCTCCTTGCCTGAGGTGGTTCAGGCTAATAATACAACCTAAAGTTTGTCTAAAGAACTTGAGAGCTGAAGCTGAATTCTGCCTCAAAGCTTTCCTGCTCCTTTTTCTTAAGCAGAAATCACTGACACAACAAGAAAAGCATGGAAAACTGCCCAGCAGCCATCTCAAATGAAGCTTGCTCAACTTTGTATCACTTCTGTTTTTTCCAATCAGCTGGTACCTAGTGGGTGAAAAGGTATTAGTGAAAGTCTCTCAGCACAGTTAGCAACATGCTGCCTTACATGGGGGAGGGAAAAACAGCACCCTGGAGAGAGACAGGATCATGGTTTGGATAGCCGATACCTCTTCCACCTGGCTGCTCCTCCACTCTGAAAAGGAGGGTGCTTTCTCTTCATGGAGGTAAATCAGTCTCCATGTCTACTAGGGAAAAAAGTGCTTAAATAAACTAGCTAACAGGACAGATATGGTTTAAAAACTCAGACTGGAGGCAGAACATTGATGCATTTAAACTCAGCAGCCCAGGTAGAACCCTCCTGGCACATCCATTTTGCATGTGTCTATATGCCTTGTTTGGAAGTAATTTTTACTGTGTCAAAGTGCATGTAGATTATTTAATCAGTTTTTAAAAAGTGGCTATTTTCTCTTAGTGTGTATCAGGGGTTATATAAATTACCTCCAAAAAACATAAACTGTACAGAAGTATTTCTTTGCAGTTGTGAGTCATTCGGTGTACTATGTATTACTTCCTTTTATTTTTCAGATTTTCCCCATTGCTGACAGTTTAAAAAATGTCAGCCTTGTCCTAAATTCTGTCTAATTGGATAAATAAAATAATTGGTGCCTCTTCAATTTTGCTGTTTAGTTAAAAAAGGTCACTGTGATGCAAGTAAAGCAGTTTTACAAAGTACTTCAGGGCACAGATGTAAGAAACTTCCACCAATTACTAGAGGAGTAAAAACCATGAAATATAACTATTTTAACACTTTATTATAAAGAATTTGTGTACTTTATTCTGCTATCTTCACAGTCTTTTGCTGATTTTCTCAATGTATTCAGCCTATGATTAGAAATGTTGGCAATTTTTATTACTCCTAAAGTTTTAAAAATCCCAATTCTCTTGCCAAAATAAGTGGAAAAAAATGAGGTCAAACTTCAGTTCACTGACACCATCAGCATTTCTGCAAAAAGTCTGAGTAAAATATAGACATTTGTAGCCAGTGGTGGTAGCTGTCTCAGTGACTGAATGGGAGATGAAAATTCCTGAAAACTGAAGCATGCGGGTTTGACAGCAACGCGACAAGGCAGTTTTTGGCTATGAACAGCCAAACACAAGTCCTATATCATGTCTGGCTCCACCAGACATGATATAGGACTGTGTGGTTAATGTCTCATGCAGGCAGAAATGGAAAGAGCTAACTAGCCATCTACTACAGGGGTAGGTGACACTGAGATCTCCAGGAATGAGAAATTAAGTCCAGTTTCAGAAAATTATTAGATAGACATGCAGCTCCAATGTAAAAGTAAATACACTAGCTATCCAAACAGAACGAAGTACCTAATATCTCTGAGAGTCTGGACATCCACATCCAGTTGGGAATTCACAAGGAATTATGGTGGCTGTGGGCCCAGGATCTAACTATCTTCTAATTTCTGCAGTTTCCAGTTATCCAGGATGTGTAACATAGCGAGTATTGATTTGCCAAGGCAATGTGCTCCAGGAAGGGTCCCTTGTACAAGCGATCTGGACAGAATGAGAGATTGTCTCACTACAGGAATATTTCTAAATTCGTTTTCAGTCAGGAAAATATACAAAGCTTACTCAAAACAGCCTGACCACTGCCCTAAAGATTCAACTATATAACTTGAAACTGATGAACCGAGAGACAATTTTAGGTAAATGTGCTCTGAGGACATGGCACCAGCTGAAGTGTGATGTAAAAAGAAAAGAGAAATTAATATACACCATGCATGCAAAAGCCAGATTCTAAAATATGGAACATCCTTTCAGACTAAAAACTGCTCTATCCCCATATGCATATCCAAACAGCCGATGATGTAAAACAAGACTGTTCTCCTAAATAAATTAATAAGACAGTATAAATAAAGGCATATAGACCACTCATAAATACTCTGTTGGCAACAGAACACACTGGAGCTGCCTTTGCTGATAGCTGCATTAGCAGTTGCAGTTGGGCTGCTGTGGAGGAGGGGTGTCCTTCAGCTGCGTGTTCTGGTTGCTGGCAGCAATGGTGGGATTCGTCTCCAGACTTTCTGACATTTTCTCACAGATGATATCCACCAGTCGCTCAAACGTCTGCTTGACATTAATGTTTTCCTTGGCACTTGTTTCAAAAAATTCAAATCCTAAGAAAATAAAAAACATGTTTATGTTCTATGCATATTTTGGTATCTCCAATAAATATACAAACTTCTCTTGACCGAAAGACAGTCAGAAAGGAAACATGTGAGAGCACACATATGAAAGAAGAGCAGTTAAAATTGTAACACAGAGTAAGCACACTAGTGCTACTGGCTTTTATACAAAGCTGGATAAAGTCAGGACCACACCAAATATATTCCCTTAAAAAAATTCTACTTTAACACAGTTTAATCTAAAAATTGATACATGTTTCGGAGCATTATTTTAGGAATGCCTTATAAACACAGACATTGGGAATGAGTTATCTGCTGTTCTAACTCTAACTATTATGTTCCTCTGAGCATTATTCAGTTGGAAAGAGCCACTTTCATTGTGTTATTAAGGTGGTGCCAAAATACAAAATAACGCTTGGACAAGTACAGGTAAAAAACCAAGACAGACAAGGAAAGATTTTTTGCAATTTGATATTTACTAAAGTTAGATGCGACTCCATAGGACCAAAGGGATTCCCAACTCCACAAACCAAACTCATAAAAAAGATACAGAAATGAACATAAGGAAGAAAACATCTTTATTAATTTATGCAGAAGGACTTTTTATCTATTCATTCACAGTGATTACCCCAAAGGCAAAAAAAAAAGAGTTATCCTTAGCCCAGAAGGGACAACTGGAAGTTTTTATGGAGCAGGGACAGCTGTTCTGAGCTCTCCAGAGACAGTTTTCCCCCATTTGTGCCACGTCTCAGCCCCCACGTGTCTCATTCATCTAGGCCAGGTTTGCAGCTTGGCAGTCAGTCTGCGACCTAGAAGGCTTCTGCTGGGTCTTCCCATGTGCTTGTTTCCTTTGCAAAGCATTTGTGTTTTTTAATTTATTGTGTTCTAGGACTTTTCCCACATACTCTATCTTTTTCCGCAGTTATGACATTGCTCACCCATTCCCTAATAATACACAACTTTCTTCCACTCCTGTCTTCCCACTACCTATGGATTCAATATTGAAATAGTTTGCAAAACATCTGATTCACTGGTAATTTTAAAGAAGCCTTTGTACAGTCTGGCTTAGCCTTTGTATAACTATTTTGATTCTTTCTGATTAAATCTGAATATTAATATGCAATTACTTTTATTATGAGAAATTATATTAATTACAAGAAAAATACCTGTCTGAAAGTTTCAATTACTTGAAAATCCTGGCGGAAGGACAGAAAACAGATCTTTGTGGGTCTGGTAGTTTGGTTTGGTTTTTTAATGTTTAGTTTCATTCTGTTTTGAAAGGCCACATGAAATTTAAATGCAAGTACTTTGGTCACATTAGTATTATGTATTCAGTATGCCATCTAAACAGAATATAATGTGCACATTCAGTCCTATAACTGTTTTCCTTGTAGCTTTTTGCATATTTGAGTTCTACCCTAGAATTACTGCAGATAATTATATTTAGCTTGGCATGATCACCCAGGAAGAAGTAATAAGCAGTGTACAAACTCAACTCTGCTCTGAATTTTTTTTTGTATTTTTAATTTATGTAAGATGCCTTGGACTGAAGTGTCACAAAGTACTAAAATTTTTAAATGTATAGGAGCTGAGCACTGGCCGAAGCTGGTGTTCATAGGGAGCTTAGATTACAACAGCTATAAATATTTTACAGGGATTTGTTTGGTCATACGACTTCTGTTAGTATAAGGAAGAAGGGTAAGGGTAAGCTCACCAGTATGAGAATACATCGCCTTAAAAACTTTTCCATTCCACACTTCTCTGGAAAGCAGGAAAACTGTGAATAATCAAAGATCTTCTACAAAAATTACATGTGGGGATATAGTTTGAATCTATGTGATATTGCTTTAGTTTAGCTTTGCTTGCACATTTCCTTCATTCTAAACTAGAAGGAAAATGAGGAAAACCAGTGTAGCATCATTTGCTAGTGGGTTTGGCCCTCCTGCAGAGCTCCATGCAGGAGAAAGCTGTTGAGATCATTTGGGAGCTTCTTGGGAAAAGGAAGATCCTCCACAATTTCAGTACGCTGTGTTGAAACCCAGATGCAACTCCTGCCCAGCAACACAGTCGAAATCTTCCACAACTGTTAGTGTCTTCTCCACAGGAAGGAGGAGGAAAGCAGCTTTTCCACAGAGGAACTAGCAGAACCACAGGGCAGAACAGTTGAGTGACAATGAGGGAATGGTACACCAAAGCTATGGAGATGATGGGAAGAACAATGAATCTTAAGGACATTTAGGAGTGGAACAGTTTTTACAGTTATAAAGATGGAATAATGAGCACATCAGATGATCATGAAATAACATATATGGTATCTAGGTAAGAGATCTGGACAGAGAAAAGCAGAAAGTGAAAGGAAAAGAGGCACAAAGAAGAGAGGAGGCTTGTATCAAGAAATACTATAACAAGGATAAGATCAAGAAAACAGGCCCACTATCATGGTGAAGATGTTTTGCATAAGAACATCATGAAAAACTTACAAGGCACCCATTCTCCAGGTCAAATGGAGTGTTACAGAGTGTCAAGCACAAAATAATTGATTCAGATAAAATACAGATGTGGTTATTTCTGTGGAATTTCAGATACGATTTTGATATAAGAAGGAAATTGCAGTCATAGCAGTGGTGTAGTTGGATATCAGGCTATGATGGTATTCCATCACCTCAGACATTAATTGCCTGGACCTTCTAGGCAAGGCTTTGCTGAATAGATGAGACAATGGACTGACCTGAGAGAAAGTGGCTGAGCACCCAATTGCCTCCAGAACAAAATTAATGCTTTATTCTTTACTGGAACTGTACAGGTGGGAATTTTGGACAGTCTTGGAAATTAGCCCAAACAGCTCCTGATGAGTATAGGCCTGTGATAGGTGCTATTTATATGCTTGAATGTGAACATCCCAAGAAGAGGACGGGGCATACTTGTGAGCTGCTTCCGGGTAGTTCCTGCTGTAAAACAGATTCAGCTGCACCTTGGTAAGACTCTTGTAGATGGTCCATGGAAACTCACAGGTGCAGAAATGGTAACACAGAAGAGTCTTTTGAAGCCAGTTAGGACAGTTAAGGAAAGCTTTGTGCAATTTCTGGTAATCACTGTCGAAGCATGGTGTATGTACTGAGCAAGTAGGACCAGTTGGATTAAAATAATTCAGCAGAACAGGAGTTCAGAATCTCATCTGATGCAGCCAAAGACACTGTTACAAAGACCCTCGCAAGAGAGGCTCCTGTAGCCACCCAAACAGCAACTGACTGTCCTGGGCAAGAGATTAAATTTCTCATGTGAGTGTTACCTTATGCAAGATACCCCAATAAATTCTGGTTCTTCTGGCTTGTTTGTTTTTTTAACCAAAACTCTGCCTGTGGAACAGTTTC
Organism: Melanocharis versteri; assembly: GCA_013397845.1. Taxonomy (NCBI): domain Eukaryota; kingdom Metazoa; phylum Chordata; class Aves; order Passeriformes; family Melanocharitidae; genus Melanocharis; species Melanocharis versteri. Next base: position 2,396,517 of record VZTG01003728.1, read on the forward strand.
AAAAAGCTGTACAGCATTTTTCCTAGCAGAGTGTGCCTGGAATCAGCACTTGAATTCTGGTTGTTTTCATTCTGCTATGGAATGTTGTGCAGATCTTTTTTCACCATGACACCTCCTTCTTTCCTGACTCATCTTGCAATTATTTTACTAATGGCTCTTAGACGCCCTAAGCTTCAAAAATCCCTGTGTATGACAGCCTCAATTGTATGACTTTTAATACTTTCTTCAGGGTATTTTTCCACTGCTCATTATTAATGGAGAGAAAAGATTTTCCATGAAGATACAAGTGTGAAGTGAGGCAGCTATCTGGTGATGCCCAGGGAAGCAGAGCTCAAAGAACACCGTGTTCCCACCACCTGTGATGATCTGTACTGCCAATGTGGATGAGGCCAGGCAGAGGAGATTATTGCAAAGACATGACAAGCCCGAGAGGCAAGTGGGTAGGTAAGGCAGAACAGAGCTGAAACTCAGAAAATCCAAAACACCAAAGTATTGTCTGAACATGTGTACAAAGTGTGTGGAACATGCAGTAGGATATTTTAAATGCCTATTTTGTGTTTAATTCAGTTTTCCCTTGCTGATTCTTTCCCTTATCTACCTCTTTCCCTACTACTGACTCAAAGAAACCTGGCAAGCTCTTGGCAGCTCCTACAGAGCACTACAGCAGCAGGGCTAGACAGGGCACTGGCATGGTGCTGTTGTTCACCTGTGTCCTAGGTTAAAAATAGGTTTATTCTATCACCACCTCCACAGCCTGAGGCACTGTTATCTCCTGCTATCCGGGAGCCCATTATCTCTGCTAATGGGCCATTAAGAACTCACCACATGACTCATGAGTCATCTCATCCCATTGTAAGAGGCTCCACCCAGGGGGGAGGAGCCAAGCATTCCCACCTGAATATAAGCTGGACTCTGGGACACTACAGTTAGCTCCTGCTCCTGGATATCCAGAGGACAAGAGCTTTTCGCTGCACCATCAGGACCTTTCTTTCTACCCGATCAGCGCTTCAGAGAGCCATTTTCATCTGGACTGCTACCATCACCCTGAACAGGGTATCAGGTTGTATTCTGACTCTGTCAGTGGTTACTGTTGTTGTTTATATTAATAAAGAACTGTTATTCTTTTTTTCCTCATATCATTGCCTAAAAGCTCCTTAATTTCAGAATTATATTAATTCAGAGGGAAGGGGAATGCATTTTCTCTTCCAAGGGAGGCTCCTGCCTTCCTTAGCAGACTCCTGTCTTTTCAAACCAAGACAACCTGGTGCTCTGACACACAGAGCAGTTAGATGGCTCTCCTGAATCATACACACAGCCAGAATTACTGACTTTTTACCCTCTCTGCCTCACATACGTGTTGGCTCTGAAGAGGCTCCTTCATGACTGCTCAACAACACTTGTTTATGTGTGCTTTCAAAATATAGGGAAGAAAAAATCCCAGGAAGCAGAGTCATATGCAAAGAGGACATTCTGCACCCTATCATTTTCCTGAGAAAATGTGACACCAAGAGCACAGGCTAGACAGCAAATTTAAAGCACATTTCCACAGACAATACAGACAAGACCTATGCTAATGTTTCACCAGTTGATCAGGAAGGCATTTTGGATTCAGAGTGTTTGTCTACAACAAAGACAATTTCATTTATCACCCCCGATGTTATGTTTTACAGATGTCCACAAGGGTGTGTTCCCTCAATAACTATCCTTCTAAACTTTCATGAAGACAAGCTTGAACTGTGGTCCTTAGCGCTGCTTGTGTCAGTGCCTTCTTCAATCCAGTATCATGAGGAGTAGTAGGAGACTGGAGCATTAGAGCAAAAAATGGCTGCAGGAAGCTGCTCCCTTTGTAAGAGTGGGATGTAAAAGGCAAACTCTAGGAAGTCATGGGAATTAATAATTTAACAATGTCATTGTATATAAAGGAGAGGAGTTAATAAGGCCTTATTTTCTTGGAATTGCATCCTGTGGGCCGTTCTGAGGGGGCACTGGCAAGCACTTACCTTCTTGCTTGCTATGAATAGTATCTAATAAGTTTTGTATTCACATTACAGGCTGTCAGTCAAGGCAACTGCAAGACCTTTCTCCTCTGCCCAGATGTCCACTTCCTCAGAACTGTCAATATCTTTTAGTCAAAGAGAGAAAAGACACACATGGCATGACTGCAAAGGGCATCTCTCCTAGGAAATTCGGCTGAAAGTAGCTGGAGACCACTGCTGTTCTTCAAAGTTATCTCCTACATCAGCAACTATGTGGTTATGGCAGCAGTTCTGGTTATGCTGTGCTTTGCTCTCTAGATCAGTGGGATGTCCTAACAAGCCCAAGTGCTGGACTAATTGATAAGAAAAGTATTAAAACAACATTAAGCCTCAGAATGGGACTCTGCTAATATTATCTCAGTGAAGATCAGTGCTCTATCACCATTCAAGATAGAGAATTAAAAGGAAGATAAAGATTATTAACAGAAATGCTAAGGTATTTACCCAGTCTTTTGGATGGCCAAATTTATTAATGAAAACAAAGCTAAAGGAGGACTGTCAGCTGTGACAGAATAGACAGACCCAAGGGGCAATTACTGGTCATGCTCTACCTAACACCTAATTTTCCAGTCTTTCAGAACCGAAGGTTTCATATAAATTCCAGTTGTATTGATTTTGATTGTGGTTTCAAGATACCTTTTAAATGAGTGCATTTGGACAATAAATTAGATTTCTGGCAAAGATATTTTTTGTGTGTTTACAGGAGACATGGGTTGAGCAAACCCTTACTTCCCATTGTTATTAAATAACTTTGCTGTAATGCAGCTGCCAGTATGTGAAAGCAATGGCAGGTTGGCTTTTCCCCCAGTAAAAGAACATCCTGGGGACAGGAGCTTCTAATTGCTCTGCCAATACCCTGTCTGTGTTGTAACTAAAAAGAAGACTGGTATTTGTCAGTGCTGTCAGTCTGTCTCTTTCCCCTGGAACTAACATTTGCCCATTAAAAAGAGCTGAAAAACAGTGAAGGATGGAAGTTTGAACAGGCATATTGCGGCACAACCCAATTATTTTCATTTTTCCTGCAAAGATAGATTCAGCCATATGTCCATGCTCTCTAAGCTGCGGGCGACCCTCCCTTGTGCACCACAGCCTCCAGTCAGCCACAGAGGCAAAACAGAACTCATTGTTCTAGCATACTGTGTGCTGAGGTGTCAGCTCCCACTTGGTTCCTGATTTAGATGCCAAAATTACAGCACTAAAAATGCCTCTTTGGTTCAATGCCTAAACTCACAGCTGCCCTAGTACCCCCAGTGTGCCCACAGATGCGTCATGTATGCGTCACCCCCCAGGGCTCATACCCCAGGGCAAGTGAAGGTGCACTCCAGTCCTGATGCTGGGGAGCTGCTCCCTTGTGCCCCAGCCCTGGAAGGATTCAGAAACCAGTGGTGTTCCTGCTCCATCTCATCAGCCGGTCTGCTCTTGCAGGCTAGGTCAGACCACATACAATTGCACCCTTTGTAAGCCCACAACGCTGACAAATGCTCCACTTTCTGGCCTATTGGCATGCTAAATGGTTTAATTTGAAGAAATGTAATCATAGCTCAATCATGTCTCTGTTGCCTCCCTGGCACAACCATTACCTATATAAATACATGAGCCAAGAACAAAATGAAAACCAAATAGGCAGGGAAGGACGATTCTGTTCAAAGTAAGAATTTTCCTTCTTGTTTTTGATGGAAATTATTGTCGAAGCACTGGGAATCAAGAGAAGGAGAGAGAGAGGAAAAAAAAAGTAAGAATAAGAGAAAAAGAAAGAAAAAAGGGAAGAAGGGAAGGGAAGGGAAGGGTGCCCTGAATACAATGTGAGGGCTGGTTTCTGCTGCCCCTTGCAGAAGAAAATGTGGGATCTCACCCAGAAAGGGCCTGTTTCATTTTGTTTCCTGACACTGGATGTTGGCCTCTAGGAGAGACAGCATGCGAGGATAAATTTAGGAAACAGGTGAATGCAACTTAAGGCATGCTTAGAGATGATGAATGCCCCCAGCCATGGATGATCCTGGACGGCAAAGCATAAGAAGAACCTGAGAAACCAAAGAACACATAAAAAATGATGTATCTAATTAGCAAGCACAGGTCGCAAATAAATGGAGACACTGTATGTCAAACTGCATACGCACCTATCCATTTGCCTGTGGAGTTATTCAGACTCTATTCAAAGGTCTGTGCATACCTCTGCCTGCTAATCCTTAGCTGGAATGTAGATCACAATATCAATATATCATACAGACCATGAACAGAAGCACCAAGACATCGAGCCACTTGTGAGTCACTCCTTTTATTTATCTTCTGACAATTGACACCAAACTTTTATGAATGTATGAATTTTGCTGAAAGGCACAAGAGTAATACCTCTGAAAACCGTGTGAGTAATTCAGCAGGCAAGTGTGCATGCATTTTGCTTACAAGAAGTTTCAACCCTGTTTTACTAAAATGCTTTAAAGCCTGTAAGTGCTGATTATATTGGGGTTTCACTCCATAGCCAATCCTTGTACTGCTCAGAGCAAATATTCATAAAGACAAAAAATATCATAAGAATTATATTATATACCCTTTTTTAGTAATGATTAGTGAATAAACTTCTTTAAATGTGTTTGCTGTAATTACCAAATCAATACTAATGTTGCTTTAGTTATTTCTCTCTATTGGCTGGTTTGTCACATTTCTACACTTTCTTGGAATTATTTTTATATGAGGAAAAGTTATGTGACTTTATTTGATGTCATGTATTTTCATTTCATTCTAACCTTAGTCTTTTAATGATGCTATTGTGTAAAATGACCACGAACTGATTTCTGAAAAAAAACACTTTAGAAAAGTACTGAATAGGGTGATAAGGAATGACTAATGTACACTTTGTGTCTTTATGCCTGGAACAATTAAATATTCTGGGAATTGTCATACGGAGAAAAAGGAATATGACAGAGCTCTCTGAAACCCATAGAGGTACAGAGCAGGTAACAGCAAACAATTATACACTGTTTGTAAGAATATAACAGTGAAGAAAAATAAAATAAAACTATCAGGGGCCAATTCAAAGGAGAAGTAGATAACAGATAAACTGTGCATATATAAAGGATGTTGTGGGTGGTATGATTCTATACGGCTCCAAAGACATCATTGTACAAATCCATGGAAAAATTTACGAAAGGCCTATTGAATATAAATGTATTGCATTCGGCTCATGGGACCCACAAATATAATTTGCTGTGGTCAGAGAAAGTATCACTGTGTGTTTTCCAGTTCACAGCTTTCACAAAGCACATAGTACACTGCTTGTAACTATGATCCATGGTGGTATTGCCAGTGTCATGACATTAACGATAAATTTTTAAAAAAATCTTCAAAGCAAACAGGACAGATTCTGACCTCAGAAACATTCTGTAATTTTCCTTCAAGGTCAGGTCTGGGTTCCTAACTATTCCGTCTTTCTTTTGTGAACTTTGAGTAGTGCCATGAGAAAGGTATGCAGAGGTACCACAGGATACTTGACTAGTTCAGCCAGACCTCCTCTAACAGTACTGAGACCTATTGCTGGTTGATTTAAACCACTTCTTTGGGTTACACTTGAGAAATAAGCCAGCACAGATATTTAAAGAATGAATGATTACACCTTGTTAATAAACTTTAAAGCCACACTTTTCAGAGAGGTCAGGGGCCAAAAGGAGGCCCCATTTTCCAGTAACACTATTCTCAAGAGAACACCATGTTTCCCAGAGGGTTAAATGCCCAGTGCTCTTTCTGACCTTTTGAAAATTCACCCCAGAAGGTGCATGTATTCATCTTCTCAGTGGCTTCAAATAAGCAAGGACTGAAAATAAAACCACACTTGAGAACAGAGGGTGTCACAATGTAGTTTTTGTACAGCACTCATGAACTGTATTTGCTTGTGTCTGTGATCAACATTGCATTCAAGGGTCCCACAGTTTTACAATGTCTGTCTGGACAGAAAAATCTATATTGTTATTTTTAAAACTTGTCCGTAAGAGATGTTATCAACTTACTGCCAGAGAAACAAAAGACAGTCCCATGTGCATAACATAATGGGTGTCCTCCATACCAGCCAGCAAGGCCAGCGCACTTACTGCAGTTAAGGGAAAGTCTTTCTTGTTCTGCTGCTCCTGACACCACCTCACACAACCTCTGGGCAGATTTAAGAAATGATTGCAGCTGTACAGGAAACATGTAAACATTTGTGTGTGCAGTCTGACTACAGTAAATGACTGGATCAGAGACACAAGTTATCTAATACAATAATCTGCCCTTGAGATAGCCACAGGTTGTATATCTGAGAAAAGAAACCCCCTGAGTAGATAAATATGGAAATAGAGGATAATCTTCTTCCATAAAGATTGAATTTTAAATCCCAGGAGTTAGAATTTGCTTTAAAGCCTGAAACATGAGTTTTGATATGTATCTCATTATCCTTTTTTTCTGTTTTTCAAGCATTGGTTATTACGTCTGAGGATTCTTGACTGTATAACATGCAAAGTTCCTTCTTGTCATGATAAATTCATGTCCTTAGGGATGCCTTGTCAATTCACTGCATTTTTTTTTATAGGAATACAGTTCAAGGAATAGAAATTAATATTTTTTATGTGACGTTAAAAAAATCTTCAAACTCTATAGTGAAAGTGTATGGTTGTTGCAAGACATTTCAGCACCTTGTCAAAATTTGTGGTAAAAGTATACACTTGGATTTTTAGGATCTATTTGTCTAAAGAATACACTTTCCTATTTCCTAGTACAATGAATAAATATTAGAAATGGGAAGAACAGATATAGAAAAATATATATAAAATATGACAGGTATTTCTGCAGAGATACATATCTTCTGTTAATGGTTTTGTTGCAAGCAGCCTGAGAAACTCAATTCTTCACAAATATTGGAAAGTCTTCTGGATATAACCTTCTGTTAAATATTTCCTGTCACCTTGCAAGGACTAACTTATAATAATCTTTAATGTATTCTTTCAAGGAGTTCTTTTACGCATATGCAACACTTATTAAGACAGGTGCAACAGGAAGGTACATTATTCTGATGAATTTGTTTACCAGGAAAAAAGTAATTGTACAAGTAGAAAAAAGTATTTTTTAAAAAATAAGGTCATTGACCTATGAATATACATAACTTAAAAACCACAAGCATGAGATTACACTCCCTCTTAAAACATCCTTTCATCTACCTACCTATATAGGAATAGTGACAAGGAGACCTTGCTTATACATATTTTGACCAGACTGAGTTTTACCACACACAGTTTTAAAAACAATAACAAATCCATGCCGATAATTTATGATTCCCTGCACATAAATTGATCTCTAACAATGCCAGAGTTTGATTTGCACACCTGCTGAGCTTACTCTCCAGAGATCAGGAAATTTGAAGGAAAAAAGAGGCTGGGTAGCAGTATTACAGTGATGCTCTGGAGATTTTCCATTAAAGTTTGGCCAGTGTCACTTCAAAAACATTTCATGGCATGAAAGGATAACACTGTTGTGTAGAAACAGAAACAACAAAGGTGTTCACAGCTTGGCAATTTTCTGTGTGTACAAAATTTGCTTCCCAGAGGGAGACTTTATGAAACAAGTTCAAATCTACACTTCTGTGAATGTACAGTAGATCAGTGGATGACGGGTTAGCAGTGGGAGTTGGACAGCAGCATCTTTCTGTTTCGGATTATTGATATTGGTAATCATAACCCAAATCTACTCAAGTTGCAAAAAGGTATAGTAAGCTGTTTCTTCAATTTCTTCTTTCCTTTTTTTTTTTTTCTTTTTCCTTCTTCTTTTTCTTTTTTTTTCTTTTTTTTTTTCCGATGGGACAGTGCTTGGGTTTTTTTGTTTTTTTTTTTTACATGTTTAATTTCTAGGATATATCTGCCTTTAGCTCTAACTATCTAAATGTATTGTATATGTACAGACACATGCCTAATCTTGCTCCATGTCAAAAAGGCAGTAGAAATAAAAGGGGAAACAGTGTGTGACTATTCCTTTACAATGAATGTGTCATGAACATGTATTTACAAGTACTGTAGCAATTAATGAAATTAATTTGTGCAGTCTCACAAGCAAACATAAAGCTTTTGTTGTGTCTTCTCTTACCAAGTTGCTCTGCTAAATGTTTTCCCCTCTCAGTGAAGATCACCCGTTCATCCTCCATGTCACATTTGTTGCCAACCAAAATAACCTGGGCATTATCCCAAGAGTACGTTTTGATTTGGGTTGACCTTAAAAGAGAAAGGGAGAGAGAGGAGTCAAAGCAAAGCAAATTCCCCTTAAGTCAATTTCAAGCAGAGTTGCAACGAGACAAAAAGGACAATACTAATTTTGACAACGAGGGTAACATGATTCTGTTTAATCACAGATTTCAAAGAAACTGAGGATTATCTGGTAGGCATTACTATTAAGGATAGTTTTGCTTTCACTTGCTAAAAATAATATTTTCTCCTGCCATTTAAATTCTTCCTATATTTTTAGAAAGAAGAGTTGACACTTTCTCTCATTTTCACATTTTCATGAAAACCTTGTAATATAAAACCAGAGCTCTGAAAGGAAATCAACAGCGTATTCATTTCTTATCTTTTACTTTTAAGATGAGGATGTAAATTTAGCGGCAAAACTTCAAAACTTCAGAGCCAGTCTGTCTTCTGTTGTTTCTCTCCAGCACATTCCTCTAAAGGTCTTTGACCTAGCAGAAGGGCATCAACACTTAAATTGTGCATTAAGCATGGGCAGAGGCTGAGTTTGAACTCTGATTTACCTTCCATTTAAATGATACAAGCCTTAACCCTGACTGCAGCTGAATGGGAGTATCTGAGGCCTTGAAATACCATGGGACCATGAGTGCTGATGGTGAAACAGCTTACAATGCTCTCTTTGAATGTGAGCAGATAGTGGGTGACAGGAGCATACTTGTGGTACCTCTCAGTTGCTGCCTGCCACCATTCTGCTGGTACCCAGATAAATAAATAAGAGCCCAAATAAATACGGAGCCCTTCTGCTCCGTAGAAGGAAAGCTCCATGGCTGGCTCCAGGCTCAGCCAAGAGTGATGCTGCTGGTTACCACCTTCTGACTGGGAGCAGTACCTGCCTTTGAAGGTAACACAGGATGCAGGAAACTTACTCCAAGCACTTCACCTTTGTCTTGGACTTGTGACTATGCCTGGCTCTAGGCTCTAAGTTTTTGGTGGGATATGGGTATCTCTTCTGTCTCCATGTGATCAATGGAGAGAGAAAAAGACAGAAAGCATATCTTTTTCTGCCAGCCTGTCCCACACCATTTCCTCCCTCCCACCCTCCGTTGACAATACAAGGTGCTTAGGGAAATGGCAATAGAATAGAAACTAACTTCTATAACTACACATTTATGAGAGGACACCCTGGAAAGGGATCCTGTGGCATATCATGGACCTTTGTTTCTCAAAGTCTCTTTGACAAAAGATGAAATAGCTTCAAAAATCTGTCACCTAAATTTCTTAGAAGCTGGTCTGCATGGGTACTACATTCACTAGCAACCCTTCTCATAACACAGCCATCATCTCTACATATTCAAACCCCTGCCTGCAAACTCTTACATTCACGAAAAAGATCATGATCTAGTCTGATAACTGATTCTAGTGAAAGAGAAAATGGATCAAATCTCCCCAGCTGGCTTTGCTTACTGCAAAACCAGAGGGATGGCCATGGGCAAATGCTGCTATAGCTATGTTTGTTACCCTGGCTCCAATGCCATTGCCTACAGGTTCCCTGCACGAGTCAAAGAACCTCTAGGACATGTCTAATGGGTTTGCAGTGCCAGGCAGAGAAATTTAAAGGGAAGGATCACTGCCTTTAGGAATGTTTCACTTTATGACCAAAAAGAAGCTGAGACAAGTCCCAGACATTTTGTGCTACAGATTGTTCCCTTGGGCCTGACCTGATCTTTTCTTCAAGAAGTGGACACTGTGCTTCTTTCAATCTGTTTTAATAGTAATTTGAGTAGGTGTTCATAAGGTACTGTAATCAAAGAGAAGTCAGACTTCCCTGTACAGTTGTATTTTACTAAAGATACCATTTCTCAGAAAAAAACGACAACATGCATTTACTCAGGCAGAAATGTCCTTTTGGAATCATGCTGAGTGGTTAAGCAAAGTAAAATTATTATTGTGTTTTTTAACCAGAACTACATTTGTCACCACGGCAACTTTGCAAATACTAGTACTTCAAACGTCAGAGTGTGTTAGTCCATTAAGGACTCTAAAAGAGCTTAGCTCTGAACAATTACTAGTTGGGAGCCAATTTATTCCCTTTATGCCAGCAGGAAATCAAATACATTTCAAAAACAAAATATACAGCAAAGATATTAAGCTTTACAGAAGGAATTACTTACGTAATCTGCAAAGTTGAAATAGAATAAATTCATGAAGAAATACAGCCTGAAGAAATATCATCACACAAGTGTAAAGAGCATTCATTCAGCCATGTTTTGCAGACTTTGCCTCCAGAGCTTTACATGAGTTTCTTTCATTAAGAATGTAAGGTCCCTTCATTTTACTGCAGCCAGATGTGATTTTTTTATTCTACAACCATGAATCTGTGCATTCAAATGCTTCTCATTACCAAAGAAACTTATTTTATTCATAAACATTTTTTAATCTGTCTTGCTTGTGTCTCATCTTTCAGTTACATTTTTTTTAAGTAACAAGAAGAGATCTTGTCCTTGCAAAAAAATCCAAAGGCTTACATTTTGCAAAAGACTCTGTAGTGCAAAAATATAACTGACTGAAAGTCAGTCAAATGTATCCACACCCAACACCACATCAGCAGAAGCTTTATTCAGAGGATATAATAGGCTTATCACTGTTACGTTTTCTTTTAGTCACATATTTCCACTATTGGCTTCTGTAGGTTTTGATTCCCACAACTCTCCACCAAAGCCAACACATAGGTCACTTGAAAAAAAAGAGATTTTGCTGTTCCTTGCATACACGACCTTTCAAATGACCGAGGCTTCTGATTAACCCAAAACACAAACAGCTGTCCTTGTAAAGAACTTCAGCCTCAGGAAGATTGAAGACATGAAAAGGCAAAGATGATGTTTGCAGTAGGCTGAAAATGACAGTTCTTGTTCACTCTCAGTGACTTGGGATATGTCAATAGTAATATACCCTGTAAATCTTTCCCTTTCTAGTTGTATGGTAAGCAGGCAATCTGCATCATGTTTGAATTTTTATAATGATCCATTTTATAATGATCCATTAATTTCCATGATCAACACCAGGCTTGTTCTCCTTGTACTGCAATTCTACCAGTCCCTTGTCAGATAAGAGAACTTGCTGAATACAAATAAAAGCAATGCTATTGACTTAAAATGGTTAGATCTTCAAATAACTGCCCAGGCAACAATGGCAGAGTGCCTGTGTGTGCTCTTGGGCAGCTTGCAAGGAGTGCTGCACAGCGGGACAGAGTGGGGTTCTGGAACATGCAGCCCCAGCTGGCTGAGGCAGCGGAGATGCTGGAAGCCAAGGGAGACAGCATAGAGCAATATGGGAGAGCTGCTCTGATGTTACTGCTGTGGAAACCAGACTGTTCACATTAGATTAGGTGATAAAAGCTTATCTGTACATCCAAAAGAAGCACAGAAATATTATGGCAGGAGGGAGAACCCAAATAATATCCTGACGCTGGTTGCTCTCAGGCCTAATGCAGGAAACATCGGATTATCCAAAGCCTATGTCCACTAGCCTGGAGGTGCAAGAGTGTACTAAGGCAGGTAATCGAATTAAGACTCAGAAAAAGACCTGGACACCACATCCAGGTCCCTTCCAGGGTTGTCCCAAAAAAGTCCCAGTCCCACTGTCCAGCATGAAACCCATCACTGCAAGTCAACACTGGAGGCTTATGTCCAGGTGCCAGAAACTCAGGAGACTGGGATCCAGGAGCATGCTACTGGGCAGACTGAGTTTACGAGCCCAACTGATGGAGGGAGCCACAATGTGTACATCTGCACAGATGTATATGAGTGGACCTTGATGCTGCACTGATGCTGCACTCTGGGTGGTCCTGGGTGGTTTTTTTCTGCAATGTGTGTTTATGTGGTCATGTGTATAAGCATATATATGTGTTGTACCTTTGTGAGTTGTGTGCACATGGCCTGCTGGGAATAGATCTTCAGCCTCACTACTGGCTGGACCTGGGGTATGGAGCTCCCACAACCCCTCCCCTCTTAGTCAGATCCAGCAGGATATATTTTCCCCTGAGTTCACACTTAACTTGGCTGTGCCTGGGTAACACTGCATTGCTTGCTGGGGAAACTGCTACAGAAGGCAAACCTGCTGTTTGCTTCACTCCATATATTTCAGGTTGCACCCACTGCTGGCATACCTTGGGTTTACTCCGGATATCTCTTCAATCACTTTTTACTAACTCATCTGTGTCCGGGACAAATATCCATATGAACCTGGAATAGTCTCTAGTATATTTTCACCCACAGACTGCACAAAAGGCAAGCAAATATATTCAGTAATGACATGTCCACAGAGTAAATATACCAGGAATATGAACTTTTAGAGACAGCCACAATCTATTCACCACTCTTTGGACCAAGTCCTCCGAGGATGCTTGCCTATCCTAGAGAGACTGGTTTCTATAGGCTTTTTAGATTAATTGTGTAGTAAGGCACATGCACAGACAGCAAGAGAAATACCCTAACAAAAATGCTCCAGAGGGGGTTATGTATAATGTTTATTCCAGCAAGTTCAGGAAACCTGTTGTATTTCTGATGTTTTGATTTCTGAAAGGAGTACTCAGTAAACTGCGGTGCATCATATTGCCAGCAAAAAAAATTTAAAAAACCAGAAACCTAAGCAAAATACTTCAGCCAACCCAAAACCAAATTAAAAAAGCCTCTACCAAAACTGGTGGTTTATTTGAAGTTACTGTTGATTTCACTGATTAATCCTTAAACTTCTTCCATCATTATCTACAGCATGGTGACTGCAAAGCCCAATAGCTGAATTATTAGAGGTCACAGTGTAGTGTTGAAATCTGAGGTGGAGCTCAGGTTATCTATTCTTTCTCAGGTTATTTATTTGGTGAGAGGCAGTATCAGAGAAGCAACTATGAGTTTGGAGGGGTTTCCAAAAGTGTTCAGTGCCCTCAATTGAACTTCCTGCTTTTATTTGCTAATGAATGTGCCAAGTGTCCATCCCTCTCTGAGCAGGAAGGGTTGCCCTCCAGCTTTTTCAAGAGACATCATTTTTCTTCTGTAATTGAAGCAATGAAGGGTATCTTTCCCCCTCCCCCCAGTCTCCACCCTGTGATGTGGGAAGACACACCACTGCCCTCTCCAACCCCTGATACAGACAGGGAGGATAGGGGGAAGCTCTGTCATTCCCACCTTTTCAGGAGACAGGATTATGCCACGAGTCCTTTCCCATCCTCCTTGTCTGTGAGGAGCTCTGACACACTTCCTATTCAAGCCAGCTTTTCCACAGAGTGAGTCTGAGGTCTCCCTTGTACAAACAAGTGGTGTTTTCTACACTTCAGTGTACACCATAGGCTCCATTCTTTTTCCCATGCCCTCCTTTATGTCTCCTAAACTCTTATTATTCCCAGCGATGCTGATAGGTTCTGTGCCTTAAGAATGCCCCAGCATCTTGGAGTTTACCTATCTCGTCTCTCTCTCATCTTTTGGAAATTATAAAAACAAGGCATATGTAGGATTATTCTGTGCAGCACATTAAATGACTGCAATTCTCAGTCTTGATGGCCATTTGGAATCTGGCTCTGTACCAGCTGCTCTGCACTGAGTGCTTAGACCTTGCTGCAGGCAGGGCAGGGAGAGAGGTGGCCTCAGGCTTTTCATCTGTTCTCCAGTAAATAATCTAGTATTAGTGGGAGACAAACAATTTAAAATATATAAACTTACCAACCAAAACCCCAACTCAGCTCTCTAAGCGGGATTTTGAAGAGAGTAGTAAGGTTAAAAATCTGAAGCAGTCTAAGCAAAAATAAGACAAAAGGTGCTGGTGTACTTGAATACTAGACTTTTTGTGGCCGCAGTTATTGACTGGAATATTCCTGTATAGCAGGAATATACTAGAAATAATTAGTAATAATGTCAGTAATAATAAAAAGAATATGCTAACATTTGTCAGATTTTAATTGAACTGATGAATAGCTGGAGCCATACACAGAAGTAGAACTGCCTTTAAGAAACAGCTCAGGATCTTTCCTCTTCTACTGACAAGGAAAATCTGGATACCTGCAACTTTTGAAATTTTTCTACTTGTTTCATCTTTCTGGTCTGCTCTATCTGCAGGCTGTAAAAGCTCAATGACTGTGGCTAATACAAATTGTTTTATCTCTTGCATTTATGAACCTCGTAATAATTATTGAAGCTATTACTGAAAACCTTGGAAAGCAATGGATAAAGGAAATAATTATCAAAATAAAAAGCTGATGTAGATGAACATGTGACCAGAATGGGGAAATTGCACCTCAATAATTCTCAAGAAAGGTTTAAAATATAGTGGACGTTCTAGCATCTTCACTTCTATCCAGAATTCATGATACATTGAATTTGTGATGTTTATTTTCAGTGATGGTGCTGGCACCCACTGACTGCAAGCACTTACTAACATATGATAGAGAATAGGCAGAGACATCCCAGCAACACAGAAGTGCTGAAAATTCATGGAAAAGGGCAATGAAAGGGGGACAAAAATGAGAAAAATAAATTTACTCCCTCCTTAGTATCACAAAACAGCAAGGGGAAAAGGATCTGGGGAGAAGTGGATGTGCTAAGGATATGTTTAGTGTGGGTAGCTTGGTGAGCAGGGCAGTATGAGCAGCAGATCGAACTCTTGAGTGGCAAGAACTTGAGGAAAAGTAAACCTGAGCTACCCTTTGTGTAACAAAGGGTCCCGGGAACCTGTGGTGTCAGCCAGGTGACTGGACACTCAGGCACAGCAGGAACCAATGACCCCAGACTTTCGAGAGCCCAGGGCGTCTTCTTTAGCGGTCCCTCCTCAAAGGCAGCAGCTCGAGCTGTTAATTTGTTACTGCACCGTGATGAAATAATTTTAAGGATCCAGACGTCTGAGGCTCTGCTGTGGATGTCTGAGACTCTGTTATGGAAAAGGTAGGAGAGCCAATGAGGAAACCTGGTCTGACTGTGCTAGAGTGGGTTGTGTAGGGAGTCAAACGGGGCACCCGTGGGGTCACTGGAGCCACCCGCTATGAAGAGGCTTTGGTCCCAGCCCAGGTGGTGCAGGTGTGGCTCCTGTATGGCTGGATAGGAAAGTTTCCTTTACAGAAATAACAACAAAAATGGGATATATCAACCCCTCCATACTTGCAACAGAGCAGGATATATGAATATTGCTCAAGACTGACTGTATTTTATGCATCAATTATTGTTTATACAGTACTGTGTTTTCTGTCTGGATTGAAGGGCAAATGAACAAAAATGCCTTATGATTGTGAAAAAACCACTGATATTGAAGAAACCAGAAGAATACCAATGATTCACCATTTCTTCTGGCAGGCTTTATCTTCCTTGTGCAGAGCCAAAAAGTGCACATCATGCAATGAAAAGCTACACATTTAACCTTTCCTTGGAGGAAGATATACTGACGATGCAGAAGCAGCCTGACAGGTGTGACACTAACAAATTTCTGGTTCATTATCAGCCAGAAAGCTAGTCAAAATGCACATTATCCAAAGCATCACAGGTTTTTATTGTTCTGGTAGAAATTGCATCTATTTTAATGAAAAAACCCTTCACTACAAGCTTCTGAGGCCATAACTTCATTTTAGAAAACCACCTGTTACATTACAGTTTTGACAGGCTGTAAAGATATTCAAAATTAATCCAGTTCTTTTGGAGATAAAACTTAGCTGATCTTTAATATGTGCATTTTTATAACCTTATGCAAGGAAATATAACACTCTGCAAAAAGTTTAGTTACCTAAAAACAAAAAAGAAAATAGAAAACAGAGATAACAGCTAAAGATGTAAGAGCTGATGTTCTCTCTGTGTTTATGACATTTATTCTTATTTATTCTTGGTGATATTCCATTACCATACTTGTAATGAGGAAGTATACGCTTGCTTAGTGATGTCCACTCTGGGTCTGCATTTAGTAGAATGCAATAAGAACTGACATAGCATTAATAATTACACAATTCTGTGTGGTAATTAAGATGAGAGGTAAGGCATTACAGATGTTCATCAATCAGAATTTTCTTTCTAGTCAACCATTTCTAGCTGCTCCTACTCTGCATGTGGAACTGCCTTCCCATCCGGAATTCTCTGCTGAGTATTTTATTGAGTTACATTTCACCTTTCATGTAATATACAAATATTTTTCAGAAGAGTCCATATATTAGCTTTGGTGCCTTTTTGGTACAGTGTTCTTTCAAATAAGAGTAACATGTGTCTGTCATTGTCTGAAAATTATTCTCTGACATTAAAATGCAAATCCATTGGAAAATGGTCTGTGGTATCAAATTAATATATTGTCGGCTAAAAACATTCATTTTAAACTCTAGTTTTTACGTACTTCTCTTTAGCTGGAGTTACAACAAAGGACCAGAAGCCTACAGGGCATACTCAGTTTGTGTTAATTAGATTGTAGATGTCCTTAGTTTTCGCATCTTTGGCATGATCTTTGCAAACTGCTTTTTTCACAGCTGTCAAATTCACCTTGAAACTGCTTTCCAACACCAGTGTAGCAAGAGCCCAGTTATGAAATTACTGTATTAATAAAAATAAAAAATACTGTGCTCTAAGTTAGTACCATACTCTGTACCTCTCCTCCCCAGTACCTCCTGTTGTGGTGGCCCTCTCTTTAGACAAGAAGCCCACCAGGTGTGGTGTTTTCCTGCACCTACACAGCCAGCACACCTCAGCCCTAGGCAGAGTAAGGTCACCACGCACAGTACACCTGACATTGCACATACTGGAGACTGTTTTGTCACAGAGGCAAAGAGAATTCATGGGCCAGTTCATGACCTAATCCTAGGCAAGGTGGGCTTTGGCTGATGGTATGCAGAATTCATAAAAGAGAGTAAATTGCTTGTCAGTCAACCTCATTTCTTCCTTTTCTGGTGTGTAGTATATACTGGTTTTCCAGCCTTTTTGTTTAGAAAAGTAGAATGGATATTTACAAAAACAGTGAATAATAGATAATAAATAGTCTGTTAGACACTAAGGGCAAAGAGATCTTCCAAGCAACTTCCATGTATTTTTTTGTCAAGATAAAACAATATAAAGTACATCTCAATATTTAATTCTTATTCACGGGAATACAAAATCCTCTCTGACAACAAGGTTTACTTATGGGCAGACCAACTAATATAGCACATTTTTCACAGTAGGACACATGTTAATGAAGAGTTTTTATGTCATGTATAATGCCACAAGCTGTGTCATACTGTGGGAAGTGATTTAACAACTCGCCACACAGACAAAAGGCTGTACATTTTAATTTTCTCCCCACTGAGAAACCCACCATTAAATTATCATCCTTCAAAGCTGCTACCATCCATGCACAGTAAAAACAATCCAAAACCAAAAAGGGATTTGAAAAGAGATGGAAAAAAGTATTTATAGGAAAATAACATTCATGGAAACAATAAAAGGCAAAATACAGACTGCACTTGCACATCTTTTGATTATTCCCTTGTTTTCATGTTCCAGATGCTTCCACATAAATGATTCTGTTTATCACCAATTTATGTTGATTGCCCAGACTGTTGCTGGAATTCCAAGTAATGATCCTAATCAATCCAGCTGATCCTAGCTCTGGTATTTGAAAAACAGAGCTATAAAACAAGTGAGTTAGGACGAAATTTACTAAAAACAACTACAGCATCTGCTTGAATATATTATACTTTCAAGTAAATGAGCAATTTTCTGTCACATAAAAAATTTTTTTGCTTGCCATTTGGAATTCTTATATATAAGAATATATATGTAAGGAAACAGATACAGACAGATATGTATGTGTTCTCATTTTCTATTTTTCTTTCTTACAGTGATGGGCTTTCGATAATTAAAAAAAAAATACAGTTAAGCAAGCAGTACTGATGCTGAACAAGTTCTTTTGGTCCTAGATCCTCATATCTAATACTTTCCTCTTCACTGCACCTGCAACAGTCCCCTAAACCTGGACTGCACTGCCTACCAAAGAGGCTCTTGCACCTGGGATTACTGACTAGCCTCTCATCTCCAGCCCCAGAGAGCACCTACACAAAAGTGGCATTTTAGGAGTAGTGAAGTTCTTAAAGGCACAGTCGAGTTGTTTGTTTTGTACCAATATTGAGAGTTCTATAGCAATCACTGAGCTGTATCGCATGGGGTTATTTATTTTTTCATCTTTTCTCTTAAATAGCAAATCCAGATTCATATTTACGATATATATGGCAAGTATCTGCCAACAGGACATCTCTATTTTATGGAACTTCTGATCAAACTACTCTCAGGAACTCTGAGTTAACCCTGACTTTTTACTGTCAAACCTCATTATGAAATGCATTGCACATTTGTCACTCTTAATCCCTTTCTACCTGTTTCATGAGGAATAACTTCAGAGTTTCACTTCTCAAATTCACTGCTTTGGATTTCATTTCCTCTACTGTTTTAGCTTTCATTTTTTTCTCTTATATCCAGTTGTCTTAGATAATTTTGGGTTACTTTTCTCATTTGGTATTTTGCATGAACTCTTTCATGAACAACTCAGTCTTATATGCACATAAATTGAGTCCTGAAATGCCTGTGTTTAAGTATTAGAGTTGGAGTTGAAACAAATCATACCTAATTTTAATCACTGAAAAATCTTACCAGGTCATTGAAGCCACTTGTGATAAATTATCATGACCTATCCTTGTTAAGGATTCATGCAGCATGCAAGTATCAGGGCAATTATTTTACTTCTTCTTGGAAAGACAGACAGCATTGTTTTACTAAAACATAAAGGATATGTTTCTTCTGTTAATACTATTTTACATAAAATTGATATAAATCCTAGCAGCATTTTGTCTTTAAATTTGTTTACCCTGTTATCCTCTGGATGCAGAGCAATGGAAACATTCAGAACTACATTGGAACCCTAGGCATTAAATTTTGATTCTTCCACTGTGTCCTTGCTCCCATACGTCTTTGGAAGTAATTTCCCTGTGTGGCTATACACTTGCAAACACAAGGGATTTGAGGTCTGAAATTCTGAAATGTGGCCTAGTTTTCAGTTGAACATGTGAGCTTCTGACTTTTTTCACAGATGTCTGGAACTGGATTGGCAAAATAGCAACTTAATCTCACTGTTAACTGATGCTAACTGGTTAACTAGTTGAGTATGAGTTACATAATTGTACTGGGGTTTGGGGGGGGGCATTGGTTGTTTGTTTTTTTTTTTCCTTTGAGACCATAAGGGTAAATTTTTAATTTGTCTGACCACACTTTGCTTTTGGGGTACTGCTGATCAAAATTCATTCTGTGAGGGCTGCCAGTGGCCCAAGACAACCGTAAAAACCATTTCCCTGCCTACATCCTGTCTGGCACAGGGTGGCAGGATTGTCTTGCTGACTCACACTGCAAGCAAGTAAACTGCAGGTTTATTCCTGCTGACTCACAGAAGATGGAGGGAGGTATTAGACTTCAGATTTTATTTCTAGGATTAAAAATAGAGGAAGATAAAAAAAAAAAAGGGAAAAAAGGGTTGCGTATTCATTCAGAAAGTCAGTAGTGCTGCTACGTGATTCACAAATCAAAGACTGGGTTTACAGATATATATGGGTACATATATATGTATCTCTTTGTCCCTCAAGCCCTAGCTAGTATGTATTTGAATTTTGTTCAATCACATCACAGTTCTGCACACAAAAGTATAGTGTCTGTCCCTGACCCCAAAAGCCAAATTTAAAAGCAAATCCTGAGTATAGCAGAAGTTGACAGTGACACATGCAGGCATAAATACAACATTCTAGTAAAACATTTGGAGATTAGATGTAAAACTTTTTACTACTTTTGAAAACTGAACACAGTGGCATTTCAATAAGCTAGAGCTCTCTCCTAGGGCTTATGTTGAACTTTCAAAAATTAAAGTTTATATCAATTTGCCTATGAGGTCTTTAAAGCATACTGTTTGAACCATGTTCACTAACATATCTCTAATGTTACAGCTTCTTTCTGGTAAAATAAAGAAAAAAGGACAATTTAATGTTGTTTTATTGGGACTTTGTCACTGACTTCAGTGGGTAAACATGCCTCTCAGAGGAAAAAACCATGTTTGTTAAACAGATGTTTGGGTAGACAGTAGTCTTTCTGTGGAAATATTATAAGGACAAGCATCAGAAAATCAAAAGTTCATCAGTAGAATTGCTCTGTATTGTGAAGCAGAGTGAAGTAATGTACTGAAAGATCAAAAGAATAAAATATTTCCTATGTATGGCCAGAAATGAAAGTCTGCAATTTCAAACAAGTAATTGTGAATGAGTGAGTTGGTCACCAGGTGTTTATAAGGTATGGAGAGGAGGAAGAAGGAAAAATGCAGGGCTTGGCTTGTGGCAGACTCTGAGGTCGGCTGAGTACACCTCCGTGTGCATGGCAGAACTGTAGAAGGGTTAGCACCTCCTGCCACCCAGCCTCCTTTCATCACCTGATCCCTTTGCCCGAAGTGGGGCTTCAATCACAGTGAGTGTGTCTGGGGGGATAACCCTGTGTTTTCCTACACTGATCAGCAGAGCTAAGAAAGATCGAAAGGGAAGAGCAACAAATCTGAAAAGCCTGATGGTATTAACTCCAAGGTCCCATAAAAGTGAAAGACTTTGGCTGATTTAATCTAGAAAAATTCCTAGATTTCAATGAAGCCAAAATCTGTATGGCAACATTTGAAAGTGAGGTCTCTGTTGTTCACAGATGAACAGGATGTTACAGCAAACCTGGCTTCATTTATACATGCTTTTGTATTTATAAACGGCATCTGCTGGGATTAGAGTAAGAAATCATGGGGTATAAAACATTCACACCTCAGAAACTTTACAGCCCTCACAGTCTTCTTAGCCATGCGTGCTGCTCTGAGCTTATTTAATGCTGTAAGCAGGGGGGCTGCAGATCACGGACACTGACTGAAATTGAAGTGCTTCGTCCCTGGCTCTGCCCAGCTTTACTGCAGTGTGAGGGTAGATTTCAACATGACAGCTAAAAGGTCACCTCCAGACTGTCTTCTAAAACACAGACTTAATTGATAGCTCTGCTCACAGACACAAGGTGCCCTCCATGGGTAGGCTTTTGTACAATGGATTGTGGATTTACAGACTGGGGAATTGTCAGTGGGACAGATCAAGGAGTGAAGAGAAGATCAATGGTGCTCTTCTAACACAAAAAACCCAATCAAAAAAAAAGAAATTTCAAGCAGGGTGTACAGTCTCATCAAGGCTTGTGTTCAAAGACACGGATGATGACTACCTCTCTCAGACAGACAGTCCACATAAATGAATTGATGCAATCCAAGGCCAATCTGAGGCACAGATGTGGGAGGTTTGGGAGGGGGAGCAGAATGCAACTGAACTACTACTTCGATTGTGATGCAATTGAATTACTCTCTTTTCTTGAGAGCCACAGAGCCCCTGGGGGACATGCAGAGCACATTCTGAGCAACAGGGTCTCATGGACATAGTGCTCCACATGGCAGCCCTTTGACCTCCAGGTGAGCATTGAAAGCTTCAGTCTTCCACTTGGAAAAAGAGAAGATAATTTGAACAACAAGGTTTAAATCTATATCCCCCTTTCCCATTTGTCACAGCAGTGCTGAATAGATCAATCATTCCATAAACAAATTTTAACTTCTTTCTCTGGACATCTGGCAGGGGAAGGACTTAGAATGGAAGAGAGGATGTGACTGAAGCAAATTATGAATTATCTGAAAGCCATTCAGTTGAGTAAAAAGGGGTATGCATGAAGAGATGCTAAGTGATAATCAAGTAGCTATTCTAACATTTGTGGTAGATAATCTCTGAAGGCTCTGAAGCACCTCACTGCACTTAAACAATTTTGAATATGAAGGTAAACCCCATAAAAAAAGACAGTACTGAAAGTGACACAAAAGGTCCTATTAATTTTTTGAAAATTACATGTTACATATTTATGTATCATGTGTGAGTCTGAAAGAAAAAATAATCTCTAATAAGTAATCTTACTATGTCACAGAAAAAGTATGTTATATTTTTTCTTAATATAATATGATTGCTAAATTAGAAAATATTTTCTCCATCTCCTCAGTTTGTCTTTGAAGGTTTTTCTAAAATTTTTGCATAGCATTAGAAAATCCTCATTGCACTCTAAACAATGGCTGCTTAAAGAGAAATCTGATTAATTACCAGTAATAAACAAAATGAAATATCTGAAGGCAGAAGACAACTAAAAATTATATAAATTCTGAATATAAACAAAACTCAGTTTGCTGATTCACTTCCTACTTAGTCACACAGTGCAAAGATAAATATTTAAAAGCAAGATAAATTAAGAACATGCTCTCAGTCAGTGTGGAGAAAAAAAAAAAAAAAAGAAGCAACCTTGAATATAAACAACTCACCTGAAAAGAAGAGATATACAAGAAGGAGGCAGCTGCTACATTGCACACCAAAAAGGAGTTGGGCCTATAGCATATATATAAGCAATATGCACAAAGCCATCTTTGGCTGCTTGCAGAAGGGAGGCAGGGGTGCTGCAGGAAGATACCACAGAATCCTTATATGGAAAGAAGACAGTGTGGCACAGCATGCAAAGCAGGATGAATTAAATGTGCTGATTAAATGAACAGCTTGCTTCTTTTACTTCACTGAAGTTCAAAGCTTTCTGGCCAATCACTTTAAGCATACGTAGCAATCAAATAAATGACTTATGTTATAAAAGCCTCATGCAGACAAACAATAGGTAATGCAAAATTGATCTCTACAGGCCTCTATCCCTCACCTTTGTTCAGGGTTTTAAAAAGAATACGTAATACTTTTTAATGCAGGTATAAAGGCTAAAAGGCTGAGAGAAGAGAGACCCTCCACTACACAAACTGAGGACAATGCCCTCTATCTTGACCCTGAAAGGAGGTACAAAAAGCTTTTCTCCCAAATTATACCTCAGGTATGCTGCATACTAATTCCTTGTGCGCAGATCTTTAGTTAAAGGATTAATGGTAAAACAGTCAGTGTTGCTTGCCCTGTTAAGTGCAAGTCTGCATACATCAGGACACCTGGGCTCTAATCCTGTGTGTAACAGGGTCTTAACTGCTTCTTGCAAACTCATGGCAAGTAGTAAGGTGGCACAGGCAGTCCCTAATCCTCATTGCGAAGAGCAGGAGGTCCAACACTTTTGATCAGAGAGGTCAAAGAAAAAGCAAACACATCATAACTCTTCATTCTGACACTTAGGACAAGAGTAAGAGAAGTATTTTTATTTGTAATCTGAAGTATTAGTATATAAATCACTGACAGATGTTAACCAAATTGTCCTAACAGGGTTTGGTTTGGTTGCAATGTATGCTGTGCTTCAATACTTCAAAGTTGATGACATTTTCAGAGAATGGACATCTAGAATTTGGAGTCATGCTATCCTGAGCTGTGAATTTGGGTGCTAAGTTCTGCTAAACTAGCTTGGTTCTTCAGGTGCCTCAATATGGATTTACCAGTCTATCTTTGGGCTGGCAATTAGAATATCATATCATGGTTAGAGCTATGCTCTGCTTGACCTGTCACAGATACACTAAACTGATTCAAACAGTAAATCTCCCCTCCTTTTAATCTTGCCCACAAGACATGAGAAGAACTGCAAGCCTCTCATTTTCACAGCATCCTGAGGGTCTTCAGTATAGTGCGTGATACTCAGACATCAAACATCCACATATCTGACCTTGAAATGACTTTGACATGATCTGGCTCAACCTTTAAGTACAAAAGAAAACAAATGGAAGAAAGATTTGGTTCTTTCTCTGAAATCCCAGATAACTGCTTCTGGTTGGAATATTTTTGTACAAAATCCCTCACATTTCTTATATGTCAAGATGCTACTAAACCTCACCGCTGACATGAGTCAGAAGCCTGGATTGGCAATGTTTCATTATCCTAATAGTGACTTCTACACATTCTCCCAAGCTATCTTTTGTAAAAAAAAAAAAAAA
>VZTG01003728.1:2420765-2514074 GCA_013397845.1 Melanocharis versteri
CAGCATTATATTAGTCTCCTTTAAATCTCTGCTGATAAATAACCTGTGTAGTCATGTCCCTCTGCAATGAATAGCCAAATGGCATGCTAGGACTGAATTTATTACACTAATTCTCAGTGTTTCACCAGCATCCTGTGTTTTTTCTGTATGCTTCTGCTCATGCTTCACTCAGACTCTTTTAGTCAGGAATTTTTATTTTTAATTTTTTTTATACTAATGTGCAGTGATTAACATAATGGTATGTCATACTCCATCAGACTTGACAATAACAAAGAGAGCTGCAAACACTGAAGAAAAGGCCAAGGACTAAGCCAGACTGAAGGTTAGAGCAAAGCACATGGGATTACAATTCTTGGGGGCAAATAAGAACATGAGAGGTAACCAGAAGCAGATACAGATGCAGGAGGAAGATGGGGGAACTTCATGTACTGACGCACATGAAGAACTCTGTCTCTTGTTCACTTCCATTGTGTTCATGGAAACAGGACACTTCATGAGTATTTGTAAATGAAATAGTTATTACACCTGAATAGGGAACAAATCTCTGCATCACAGAGAAACAGCTGTGCTAAAGGCTGAATATAAGATAGGTAGGGTGCTTATGTAGGCATCATAAAATACACATATGCACACCCCAATTCATAGCATTCTGAAGTGCTGATAATAAAATAAAAGCAGAATGTAAACTCTTGATATTTATTGTACTTTCAAGGATGCTATGTCCGATTTTACAGGGTCAAGTAGAATAAGATTTCTTTTGTACAAAAACTATGAAGGAAAAATTTATTTGCAACTGAAGTACTCTAAAGAAATTTATAAAGTTCAGTTAATTGCTTTCCTATTTGTTGTGAACCACTCGGTTGACACAGTTTATTTGGACAGTTAAAATTTTGAAACTTTTGAAAGAAGTTCGAGGGTTTGGACACATGAAACCCAGTCACCTAGCTACATTTTCTGCCAGAGGTTTAGTGCAGGAGACCAAACATAATGTCTCTCAGATATTTTCACTCACACCAATATATAAGCTTAACTGAGGATGAACTATGGATCTGGGCTATCAGCTGGTTGAGCTGCTGTGCTGTCCTGCTGAATTGTGTGTAGCAACAATATAAAGGAAGAGCAGCTAAAGATAGGTAATGCAGGGAAGTAACACCTCAGGCTATTGCAGATGTCTGTGCAGTAAACCCAAGTAGATCAATAGAGTACAAGCGCTAAAATATCATTATCAAATAAGAGCTGGATAGGTAACACAAGACAAAAAGAAAATCAACATTTAATTTGGTGAAAAAAGAACAGCAATGTCTCCAATTTTACTGTGAAACAGTAAAAATAACATTGTGGAAAACAACTCAAAATGATAACACATGGAAAATCCCTGTTAGATAGTCAGGATGGAAGATGTCTGAGACATTTCTGCATGAGTGAAGGAATCAAAATGAATGGACAGGTCATGGTTACTAAAATTGAGTGTTTATAAATTTAAAACATGCACATTAGAAGGGATAATCTGTACTACTCATCTTCCCTAATGAAGTCTAAATGAACTACAATCACTCAGGAAAAACCTCAAGTGTCATTGCAAGGTGCTTAGCAAAAACCACTGTTCAATATGGTGCAATAGTTAAATAACTAAGCAAGATGCTGGCGGCATGCATAACACAGTTGAGAATACTAAAAAAATCCTCTTGACCAAGGTCATTAGCCAATTGCATGGTTTTGTCGGCAGAGTTCTTTTGGGTGTTTCTGTTGGTTTATTTATTTTTTCATTTTTGTAGGAGAGTACCTCATGCATCTTTCATGGAGTTTCGTTACATACAAAAAATGTGCTTAAAGCCGAGGTCACAATAGAAATTAAATAGGAGATATTAATTTTTCTCACAGTTCCCAAATGTCATAAACCAAATCTATTCCCAAAAAAAATCCTTACACAAAGAACTCTTTGTATTTTTTTGGAGGAGAAATCTTCATATTTGGAGGTGGGGGGAGTGTTTGTTTTGGCTGTTTCTCTGTCTTCTGTCTTTAAATACATAGAATAGGCTCCATTTTACTGAAACTGAGATATTTACAGTGTAAAAGCCCAGAAATTCCAATGCATAAACTTTTTTGCAGAAGCTTGCTCGAAACAAGATGTTCAGTTCCAGTCCCTCTGGCACAGAAAAGTATAAATAAAATCAGCCTTGAGATACAAAGAAGACTTGAGAAAAAGTACACTGTATGACATGGAAATTGGAATTTTTATGTCCTGTGAACTGTTAATGTCCTATGTGCCTATAACAAATGATTGCTACATTTACATTTATTTTTGGTTAAAAGAAATTGATTTATCAGTTTCACTGACAGAAGCATACCATATTCATTCTGAAAACTGTTCAGCTATTTTTCAAGTTTTCAAAATGTACCAAAAAAAATTATTCTGTTGCCTTACAGTGGAATGAATAACTGAGTAGAATGCAGCTGCCTGGTGCTTGGATGGAAGACTGCTCTGGGGTTTCAGGTGTCTAGCCACAAGCTAGACATTATGTTCAGTTTTGGGCACATAAGCACAAGCCAAAAGTCTTAATTCAGCTTGTTGTAACTGAGGGATGGAAATAACAAGAAAAGAATATTTAAATGTAGCAGATGGAAGCCAAAAAACAATAATTTTATCTAAGAAAAGCATATAGGACTTACAAATATGTAGGCTTCAAAAAAAAAGAGTATTTAAAATTTTTTTCCAGACCTCAGCATTTTACATGGAATGAATACTTTTGTTCATGCTCAAAATTTAATTTTCCCATTAAATCTGATACCAATTGCCATACAAAAAGTGGAGATGTCTGCTTGGGTACATCATTAAGTAAATCAAGGTTTTCTGACAAATATAGATAATAGGGATGTTTTCAACCCTCCTATAGCCAAGTAGTTCTTACAAAAACCCAAAACACTGAAGGTACAAGTTTGCCAATAACTGCAGATTAATAGAAAAGGATGTTTAACAGTCTTCGAATCCATGCACAGTAGAAACATGATGTTCTCTGAAGATGTTAGGAAGGAGAACTTGAACAACTCTACAAGGTTGGCCAGTGCCTTCTTCAGCCATTTCTCATAGGTAACTATGGGGTCAGAGAAACACAGCAAAATACATCCTGCAGGGACTTGTTCAGTGCCAGAACACTTTTAGGGTGCTTTACAGCAAAAAACAAATATGTAGTGGGAAAAGATCCTTCTGACCTAATTTTTATGTAAGCAGACAAAGTATGTTTTGGGTTTTTTCAGCTCAACAACCCTTCCCTATATAAATATTTGTAACAATATTGTGCATTTTAAACATATCAGTTTGTATCCTACCTTACTGCGGCTTGACTTCAGACTATTCAAGGCAATCCAAAGTCTTCTCTGTTTTTTTAAACACAGTGAGTGACTCAATAAAATGAACACCTTAGCATATCAATGTCTCTCTGCTTATGTCTTTAGATCATGACAGCTACAATACTACTTGTACCATCCCCTGTGCATACTGGAAATTTTGGTATTTGATTTTTGTATAAAAATGAAGGATTTGGTCAGATCTCCATGTTTTTTCAGCTTGGACAATACAAATGATTCTAGTAATTATGCAAAGAATCATGGTATCATAGAATGGTTTGGGTTGGAAGGGACCTTAAAAATCTTCTAGTTACAACTGCTCTGCCATGGGCAGGGACACCTTTTACTACATCAGATTGCTCAAAACCTTACCAAAACCTTACACTTCCAGGAATGGGACATCCACAACCTCTCTGAGCAACCTGCTCCAATGCCACACCATGTTCATGGTAAGGTATTTCTACCTAATATCTAAATCTTCCTTCTTTTATTCTAGATTCATTTCCCCTTGTCTTGTCACTATATGCCCATGTAAAAAGTTATTCTGTTTTTTTATAAGCCCTGTTTATGTACTGGAAAGTTGCTGAAAGGTCTTGCTGGAGCCTTCTCTTCCTGAGGATCAACAAGCCCAGCTCTCAGGCTGTCCTCATAGGAAAGATGCTTCAGCCCCTGAACATCTTTGTGGTCCTCCTCTGCACTGTTCCAACAGGTCCATGGTTTTCTTATGTTGAGGGCTCCAGAGGTGGATTCAGCATTCAAAGTGGGGTCTCACCAGAGCAGAGCAGAGCAGAGAGGCAGAATCCCCTCCCTGGCCCTGCTGCCCACACTGCTCTGGATGCAGCCCAGGACACAATTGGCTTTCCGGGCAGCAAATGCCCATTTCTGGGTCATGTCCAGCTTTTCAGCCATGGGAATCCCAGTGACCTTCTCAGGCCTGCTCTCAATCAGTTCTTCACTCTCTACTCAAGTCTGGGATTGCCTTGACCTGGGTGCAGCAACTGGCACTTGGCCTTGTTGAACTTTATGAGGTTCTTGTGTGTCCACTTCTCTGGATGGCAACCTGTCCTTCTGTGTCACCTGCAGTGTTCAGCTTCTGTCACCCGCAAACTTGCTGAGGGTGCACTTGATCCTGCTGTCTGTCTCATTGATAAAGACTTCAAAGGGTCCTGGTCCCAAGAGCCCTTAGTGACACCACCCATCACCAGCCACGATGCAGACATAGAGCCATTGACCACAACTCCCTGGCTCTGTCCAGCCAGCCAATTCCTTATCTGTGAAGTAAGTCATCCTTCAGACCCACATCTCTCCAGTTTGGAGATCAGGATGTTGTATGTGACTGTGTCAAAGGACTTACAGAAGGCTAGGCAGATGACATCTGTCAATCTTCTCTTGACGACCACTGCAGTCACTCCATCACAGGAGGCCCCCAAATTCGTCAGGCACAATTTTCCCTTAGTGGTATTGGCTGTCTCATTTCTCCGCATTGCTCTGTATGTTCCTTAACATTGCTTCCATGAGGATCTGTTTTATGATCTTCCCAGGCACAGAGTTGAGGCTCACTGCTCTGTAGTTCTCTGGATTTCCTAATCTTCATTTTTTATAAGCTTTTTTTCCCTTTTTCTGGTCCCCAGGGACATCCCTTGAGTGCTGTGACTTTTCAAGTATGATGGAGAGTGGCTTGGCAACAACATCAGCTAGATCATCAGAGTTGCCTCAGAACTCTGGGATGTAAGGCCTGTGTCCTTGTAGCCATTCAGTTTTATCAACTGGAACCCAAGCTGTCTTTTGCTTAGAGTGAGAGGGACTTCACTCCTCCAGTTCAGAGACTTGGGAGACATGGGAAGCCAAGTGAAGACTGAGGTGAAGAACTCATTGACTGTCTCAGCCTCTTCCATATCTGTAACCAGTTCTCTTCTCGTTTATCAGAAGGAGTGCAGTCTCCTTGGCCTTTCTCTTCTGACCTATGTACTCATAAAATCCCTTCTTGTTATTTTCACATCCTTTGCCAAGTTCTGTTCTAGCTGTAGCTCAGCTTTCCTTGTCTCTTCCCTACATGTCTCAACTGTATCCCTGTACTCCCCCTGGTCACCTGTCCCTTCTTCCACTGGCTGTGCATTTCTTTCCTATTCCTCAGTCTGAGGAGCAGGTTCTTGCTCAGCCATGACCGTTTACTGCCTTCCCCACTTGATTTAGGGAACAGACAAATGCATAAATAAAAGACATCGTCTGTAGGAGGACTAAGATATTTTGAAATTAATATTTTGATATAACATATGTCAACTTTTTCAAAAATTATTTTTTTAGGTTATTTCTGTTTAGGTTATAGCATTGATACACAGAGAAACTTGTGAAGGCAAAACTGATAGTAAGATGAGACGTGGCACCAATGTCAAGTCTGTCATAATTGGTATGTAAAAGTCTTCCAGCATTTTGGTCAAATTATCTTTGTTAAATCATGAAGTTTTGAAAACCTAAAGAGTATTGCTCAGAAGAGTGAGCGATACACACTAGTCCAGGCATTGTTGTCCTGCCCATGCCCATCACGCATCATTGTTTTATGATATCCCTTGGCAAGAGCCTTTGAAATCAGTCATCTCAAAGGTTTAACACTGTGCCAAGAATTTATGTAAAAAGTATGAATATTTTGTCTAGTTTCAGTCAAAATCCATTTTAATCAATGCATTTAACCCATTCATATTTTTCTGTGAAGAATACCTGCTAGTAAAAAATATGTCTCTCTGAATTGGATGGATTTGAGAAGTGGTCTGTTAGATGGATAAGAAATTGGTTGGATGGTCACATCCAGAAGGTCATGGTCAAGGGCTCAGAGTCCCAATGGACATCAGTGACAAGCGGTGCCCTCAGGGGTCTGTACTGGGACCAGTGTTATTTAATATCTTCATCAGTGACATAGACAAAGGGTTCGAGTGCACCCTCAGCAAATTTGCAGATGACCCCAAGCTGAGAGGTGCTGTTGACGCACCTGAAATATGGGATGCCATCCAGAGGGACCTGGACAAGCTGAGAAGTGGGTCCATGTGGTTTAACAAGACCAAGCACAAAGTACTGCACCTGGACTGGGGAAAGCCCCACTATCAGCACAGGCTGGGGATGGACGGATCAGAGCAGCCCTGCCCAGAAGGACTTAGGGCTGCTGGTGGGTGAGAGGCTGGACATGACCCAGCCATGGGCACTCACAGCCCAGAGAGCCAAACGTGTCCTGGGCTGCATCCAGAGCAGGGTGGGCAGCAGGGGAGAGAGGGGATTCTGCCCCTCTGCCCTGCTCTGGTGAGAGCCCACCTGCAGTGCTGCATCCAGCTCTGGGGTCCCAGCAGAGGAAGGACATGGAACTGCTGGAGCAAATCCAGCGGAGGCCACCAAATTGATTTAGAGGGATGGAGCACCTCCCCTATGAGGAAGGACTGAGAGAGATGAATTCGTACAGCCTGGAAAAGAGAAGGCTTCAGGATGTCCTAATTCTGGCCTTCCAACACCTGAAGGGAGCTTACAAGGAAGAGGGAGAGGGACTTTCTACAAGAGCATGTAGCGACAAGACACAGGGAAATGGCTTCAAACAGAAAAAAAGAGGGTTTAGATAAGATATTAGGAAGAAATTCTTTACTGTAAGGGTGGTGAGGCATCCAGAGAAGTCGTGGATGCTCCATCCCTGGAAATGGATGGCCAGACTGGATGGGGCTTTGAGCTGGATAGGGTTCTAAACAACCTGTGTAGTGGAAGGTGTTCTTATCACAGAAGAGGGTGCGAACTAGACAATCTTGAAGGTTCCTTCCAATTCAAACCATCCTATGAGTCTAAGATTTAGTGTATAAGATCTTTTTGCAGTAAAAATTGCATATTGTTTCACAAAATAGCAGATGGAGTAATTCTCAGTCACTCAGGCAAACAGTTGTTAGTTGGGAAATTAAATACAGCACACAGTTGGCATTTGTGTCTCTAAAGACATAAATTTGTCCCTAATTTAGGTAGTGCATCATGGGGATTCTGGTGCAGCTTAATAAAAGTGCTTAGTTTCCCAATTTGTTTTCCAGAATAGCAAAAAAGTAGGATATATCCACACAGTAACTATCCTCAAGTGATTGGTGATAAGCAGAAAGGTGTTTTTCATGGAACAAAGCTATGAGTAGCTTTGGTGGGAAGGGGGGGGAGTAAAAAAAACAAAATAAAAATTCTATATATGTATTAGAAATGAGCTGAAACTGATGTGTACTGACAGCCTGAAGAAGTCCAAGTGTTCAATATATTGTACTTGATACCTTATTTAGTCTTTAAAATAAAGACTAGTTTTCATGCATAATACAAGATTAATAACAGGAGAGAAATGCATGTCAAAACAGCAAAGATGTTAATGAATGTCCAGGAAATTTACAGACATATTTAAGTCAGCAGAGCATGATTCTTTTTAAGGCACTAAGGAACTTGTTGAAATGATCTCTAAATTATTAGCTATTACCTTTGAGCACTCCTAGAGTATGCACCCCAGAATTTAAACACAGGAATGCATAGAAATTGTACTAAAAAAAAAAAAAAGAAAAAAGTTAAAAGCAGAAGCTAAGGAATTACAGGCAAATAATTCCATTTAATGCCTGGAAATATAAAACACCTGAAGAGTGTTACTGACATTGTAACATCAATAACAAAGACTGTCCAGGCCAATTTTGTTGCCTTCATTGATAGCCTAAATAACCTGGCAGGTACAGGGGAGAAACTGACTGAGACTCCTCTTGATTTTAGTAAGGTTAACATGTAAAATGAATTTTCTATATAGCAACAAAGTAAACATGCAGAGTAGATTCTGAAAAAAAAAATTAAAATTTAAAAAATTTAGATAAAATTTAAAATTTAAAACTTGCTCTCAGGTTAGCTATGAATGATTCACTGAAGCTAGAAAGGCACTCTGAACATGGGGTGTCAATTCCACTTGTTGTTGTATTAATGATCAGGGTGACAAAATAGGAACTACACTGATTAATTCTGTAGAGGCCATGCTGGAGAGAAGTATCTGCAAGAATTTCAGTGAACGGGATCAGAATTCTAAGTGGTTTTGTTAGACTGATGGAGCAATCCGAAATCAATGAGATGGAATTTAATACAAGAGAGTGCAAGGTGCTGCCTTCTGGAAGAAGAGAGAAAATGCATTAATATGAGCTTTGAGATAACTGACTAGATGGTGTTTCTAAAGAAAAGGAGACTGGGGCTGCAGTGACCAAAAACTGAGTGCAGGTTATAAAGTGACCAAACAAATCTGATGCCTGACAGAATAAAGAGGTATTATAAAAAACAGGGATTATTCATTCTACTCAGCATGTTCTGGACTTTTGCTACATTTTCATGCCTCAGTTTTGAGACAAATTAGGAGATTATAGAGGATAGAAACAAGATAGAACTAAGGATTAGAATCTTGGAAAAAAATAATTTAAAAAACCTGAGGTTATAATCTGAATTTAGAAATGATGGTAGATAAAGGAACAGTAGAGAATACTCTAAGACATTTATAAAACCTCCAATCAGATACAAAGAAAAATAAGTTGCCTCAGATGGATATTTTCATCCTGAATGTCTACAGTTTTTTTTTTTTACATGGAGCTGTGAGCAACCCTAAATCCAAAACAAAATATGGCAAGGCTAGAATTCAACACTTTTAACTTCAGCATCTGAAAGCCTAGACATCCAGTCCAATCCAGGTGCTTTGAGTCCTTCCTTAGTCAAAGCAAAGGCACAGTTCAATCCTCAGTCAAAGCAAAGACAACATTTCAATCCACTGTATAATCACTAGAAACCCTCCCAGGCTCTTATTTCTCTTGTTTGATTATCATAGAGGCTTGGTGACAGGCTTGGACTAAAACCTAAGTTAAGAGAGATTCAAAGTTAAGAGAGATTGATTCTATTATTAAAAAAACATCATATTATATAGCTTAATCATCTAAATTTACACAGATCTGAAGGATCAAAGACAAGTGAACGTTGATTAATATGCAACACCTACAGAAAGTAAATAGACATTTAAGAGTTTGAAGATGCTAGATATGAGGAGAGAAAAAATTAGCTTTGGACTAGAAATATAAATAGAGATCAAGTGAAAATACACCCCATCCAGTAGTGAACTGACTACTTACCAACAGAAATGTTTATCGGTAAGCAGCAAAACTTCTCTAAAGGAGGAATTTACTGAGCATCAAGTGCATTTTTTCTGTATGACCAAGAAATAAGCAGTTTTTAAAATAACACAACTAATGTGTCTTGCGGCCAAAATATGCAAGGATATTATACAAGACCTAAAGAAGCTATGCCTATATGAATAGCTTTAATTAAATAAAATTGCAAAAGAAATAATTTTAAAATAAATATGCCTATGTAAAATGTTGGATTTTGCATTCCTAATGATGTAGGCAGATACATTTCCTGCTGACTGGTAAAAAACATTTTACAGAAGAGGCAGAGGAATGTGATTTTCATTAAAGAAACATGAATTCACTTCACTGCTTCTCCTTGAAATGTGCACCTTGCACTGACACTCTGCAAACCTTCCATTACAGAGGTAAATGCTTCTGAAAGTCACCTTCATTAGAGTTACCCAGAGCAATATCAGGCCTTGATGTTTACTTATGGCAGTGGCTTTCTGCTCCTAATTCTGTCAATAGAAAACTAATCGTAACTTCCTCCCCGCTATGGTTTAGGTTCAGTGCCCTCAACAAGACTCTCCAAAACCACACACCACTGTCTCTTGCTTCCCCTTCACCTCCTGCTTCCTGCTGCAGTGGGATGGAGCTGGGAACTAGAGACACAAGAGGCAAAGGCTACAGGGTGAGATAAGAGCAATTTACGGGGAACAGAAACAAGATGAGAAAATGAACAGGAACAACAATACTAATGACAGAGAGTATGAGAAAAGAAACAAATGCCATGGAAAAAACCAACCAATAATAAACAACAGTGGTTTATTGGTTTATTGTTAATTCAGCTACCTCCACCTTGTTTTCTTGACCAGAGTGAATCCCTTCTCCACAGAAGAGGCTCCCCCAGCAATGACCTGAGCTTGTACAGAATAAACTCCTTGTCTCAGCTATGCCCCTCCTGGCTACTGCAAAAAAAAATTACCTTGTCCTGGCTGGAACCAGGGCACTCTCACACTGAAGCTTAAGATCATCCTTGGTGTTACAAATTAAATGCAAGGCATGAAAGAACAGTGTATTCACTCATGTAGTTGTAGAATTGAATTTGTAGAATTGCCTCTTTCCTTCATTTGAGACACTATCTGTCATGGGGAGTCCAAGCTTATTTATCTAGGTGATACAATTGGTCACATTTCAGGTAACAAATTAAATTTCCAAAAGCTAAACACAAAGTGTGTATCATGCTTCAGGGAAGCGTATTAGCAATAACTGAAGACAGAAATTCTTTGATTAATACTGGTATATGATATGATTAACAGATTAGTAGACCAACAGTATTCTGTATCATTATTAAGTCCTCCATTAAAAATCAGCTGTAGAGTGGATACGTTTCCTCTTGATCAGAGCAGGAGCAGGTTTCATCTTGCAGTGATTACTTTTTTTTACTTCACTCTGTCACCCATTTAGGAAACTCTAAATTGTCTTTGTGGTCAATATGTAAATAAATAAGGCAAAAGAAAAATAAAGTTGAATATGATTTCTATAAAATAGTATAGAAAAATAGGAATAATAAAATAGGAATATTCAGAATGTCCTCAATCAGGTATCATGTTCACAGTTTTTTCAGATAAAAGAAGATATTTTTGCAAGAGGTTTTTTAGTGCCTGCCATATCTCCTTTACTCTGTACTCTTCTATGTTCTACTGCCATGTATTTTGTGTTCCAGCCCTCTCAAAGACTTACTGTCTCAAAAGAAAACATAACTTTAAGACAAAAAAAATCCTTCTGAACTTTTGCAGATAATATTTTAATGTGTGTAGATGCACTTGGAATGTGCAAAGAAAACTTGCTAAAATAAGTGTTCTGTCTTTACATGCAGATGCGTGGAGTAACTACCTAATGCAATAGAGACATGGCAGTTTATGCACTAAATGGTATTACTGAATTTCATTTGCCTCTATTGACACATCCTCATTACTCTCCACAGAATAGAGTATCCTTCCTAGTCTGTGTAGAGAGCAGAGAACAAAGGAGATGATAATGACCTGACGCCCAGGTACCCAGAAATTCATCCAAAATTAATCTGCCATTCCTGTAAAAGCTGTTTGTTCAAGGGCTGCTTGGCACCACTTACAAAAGCTCTACAAATGTGCTACTGAGACACCTGCATTAACAGTTTAAATATTAACCAACTGCTATTTACTTTTGTTGTCTCTTTCATCACAGTGGAAACAAAGCAGCATGTGGTGTGTGCATACATGTGCGTGTTAAAGTTCAAGCTATACCTCAGGAAATGAAAAAAGCATTTAGCTTCACAAAACAGGTAGAAGCACAGCAGAGATTTATAGAGGATGGGATTGGTTACCTTGGAAACAGGTTTGAATTCTTTCATCAAACAACAAGATGCTCAGTTGACCTATTTCCAACTGCTGTACGGATTTAAGGTGGAACTATGTATGGAAAGTTTATAGAAAAAGGTCTTCCTATCTACACTGAATCTTTATTTACTGATTAAATGCATTACTTTGTTTCCTCTATACTTCTAAGCCTTTGAAGTGAGAAGAATAGTTGACCAGAGAAAAGCAAAAGTGAAAAAGGATGTCATCATCTCCTCAACAAGAATTTGTTTCCAATGTATATAAAGTACTTGTGAACACTTAAAAAAAATTTGGTCAATATATTATCTTCTTTAAAATAACTACTTAATTAATATAGCTAAGAAAAATGTTTATGGAAACAGCTACTCCCCGTCCCATTACAAAACTTTAAACTACAGATAGAGTTCCTGAGATAAGTGCAGATGTTTAGCTTTATTTTGTCTTCCACCATCTCCACTCCAAAGGTTTGTTTTATTTTTGTGAGAACTGACATTTTATATGGCATTTTTTCAGGAAGCCTAATACAACTGGCAGTCAGATCTGTGAAGACCTTGAATGCAGTGCACTAACAGCAGAAGGGTAGCTGTAACTAAATCCATCTACCTTTCTCATCATATTCTATTAAACTGCAGGATATAGAAAAATGAAAAAAGAAAGGATCATTAATGTAGGGTTGATAAACACACAAATACAGACAGAGAGCATGTGTACAGCATCATGTGTTACTAATTTAGGAAACCTCCTAGATAGTCTGGATGTCTAAATAATACAATGCAATGCAGCATCACACAGGGACATGACATCGAATCCCAGAAGCAGTCAGATTGCCTTCTTGGTGCGTATACCAATTATCAGGTCCAAACTATCTTGGGTGTACTTATTCTATATTCCTTGGCACTATGGAAAACCCAAGCTTTCCAAGCAAGGCAAGGAGCAGAAAGAAAGCAAAGCAAAAGAGCTCACCAAGTTAAATTCAACTGGACCTGTTGAGTGAAGGAAATAATCGCAAACTGCATAAAGTTACTTCATATCATCATATCTAATGACAATGTTATCTTAAGACCCGTTGTTAAGGTCATTGTATATATCACATTTTCTGAAGCCATGCATTTCTCAGTAATTTCCAGGGAGAACAGATGGATTTGTTTGTGGTAGGGTATGTTTCTTGCTAGGAAATATATTAAAGGTTATATTTTTGCACATTCTCTTCAAAAATACCATAAACCTCAGCATTTCCTTCTAAATACTTGCCCTTGAGATTGTGATCTTACGTGCATTTTTGTAAAAAGGGGCTATTTTTGGCTGTCAAGATAAAGGTCTGAAAAAATTTAAAATGCAAAAAAGGGTAAGTCTGAAACTCAGCCTATGGAAACAAAACAAAATGGAGTCCTTTGCAAGCCACACAATCCCTTTCACCAAAAGGTGTTTCCAGTTTTAAGAGAGAACAAAATATTTATTTCACTCTGATATTTGTCACCTACCCATCCCCCCTCCCCTCTTCAGATCTTACTTGGGTAACAAGATTGTTTTGGAGGTATAAAGATTTTCAGACAGACTAACTTTTAAATTTTTTTTCAGTTTGGCCACAGAATCAAAACTTGCCCAGCCTGGTGATGTATCCAGCTGCTGGTCTAATAGGATGTGCTCCCTATCTGTGTACAGGCACCTGCCTGTCTTCAAAACACTGGGCACGTATCTGGCAGAGCACAGCTTAAAGTTATTATCAGAGCATTTATGTCTTTGTCCTTCTTCAATGTGTGCTGAGTTCAGACCAGATAATTATGGACACTCCTACAAAAGGGTTTGAAAATCCATCATAAAAATCATTCATATGGATAAATTGTCAACAATTAGGCTGTAATCTCTTTGCAGTTCATAATGTCCCAAAGTTCAATTGTCTGCTTTTCCTGTTATATATTGACATATAAGCATAAGTACTATATTTTAGAGCCCTCATTCTCATATGCTTCTATCACTCTAATTAAATCTGTCTCACTGAAGATTAACACTTTCTTTCCTAGGACATCTGTCAATGGTGTATGCATTTTACATAAAACAGAATTTTTTTTTCATGCTTCTAAACCCATTCTTCCCTAGCCTATTTCTTTTCTTTTCTTTTCTTTTTTTTTTTTTTTTTGGTCATAGCTTAATACAGATCAGCAACATCAAAAATCATGTTGAAATGTATGAGGGGAAAATAGTACTGCACAGGCTGCACATCAAAAGCAGAGTTGCTTAAGCTGAAGAGATGAAAACCAACTATTTCTTCAATTGTAGATAATGAAAAATGGTGTTCCATTGCTAATCTTCCAAGTTCTCCTTTAACAGTCATACATATTCTCAAAATAATTCAGAGTGCTTTATTGGAGCACTCTGGATGCATTCCTTGCGTCATTTGCATCACACTCATTTATGAAAGTAAGGTATAGCCAAAAGAATGAAACAATATTAATGCTGATCTACAAATTAATTAAGTCTTAAGCTTGTGGAAGGAATGTGCCCACTTCCTTTTGATTGCCATGAGAAGTAACATGCCAGCTGAAGTTTTTCTAGATAATTTAAAACCCAGTTTCTTTCTCTTTAACATGTGTAAGACACCACATGTTGGGATGTGCTTTGCTCAACACACTCTTCGGTGTTTGTTGTGTTACTAGCTTATAATACATTTGCTAGCTGTTCACTAAGTTACAGACACATGATTACATATTGTGGTTAAATAAATGAATACTCACTGCTGTTGCAATGAATTAACACATGGAGCAAAGGAATAAATGCTTGGAGAAAGAAACAAGCTCAGCTCCACTGTATTTTATTTTTCTTTTTCATCTCCACAGTTTTATATGTTAGGAGGCATATATTTTGACTTTTTTTTTTTCTCTGAACATTACATTTTTCCTTATAATTTTTCTGGAATTTGTCTAAACCTCGATATATTCTTGAGCCTCATTCCACAAAGGTCTAAAGTTCTGGTGGTGGCATCAAGGATGCTGCCAGCCCAGGAAGCTTGGGCAGTCCTGGCATTGTCCTGGCTGAGCAGAAAAACTCTTGCGGCTTCTAAATACAACAACTTGCTCTGGCTTTAAATTGCCCCTGGCCTGCAGGCTGAGCAGCACTGCCCTCTTGCATTATGGTGAGAAGAAGGTGCACAAGCGCACAAAATGTGCACTGCTTGTCAGCCACGCATGGGGACATGGGAGTTTCACAAAATGGGAAATGTCTGGAATTAGAACAGGCAGTGCTGCTGCCCTGATGAAAGCCCGCAAGAACAACTTTATTTCTTAATTCTGTCTCTTCAAAAGAGTGATTCTTGCTATTTTTTCCCTATCCTTCCTAAGTACAGTTCTCACTATTCACACTATTAATGCACGTGCCCCCCCTCCCCCCCATTCTTTAGACATTTAATTTGGGCCTCATATTTTGCAGTCAGTCTTTTTTCTTCTTTATTATATAGCCATCTTCCTAAAAGCCAGAACCTAACCAATCTCCATCCACCAAATATCCTGATTTACACCGTTATGTGAACAGAAATTAATCAGAAAAACACAACAAAATAGTCAACTGATATAACAGCAGAGATTCCATCTCAATTTTTTCATGTCTTTTGCTTCCCCTCACCCCACCCCTATTTTCCCCCGTCTTAAAGTGCTAAGCGAAGCCAGAGGACATTCCCAGCACACTTCATTGCTAAGCTCAGAAGAAAATGGCAAACTTTGTGATAAGGTATGTACACATTCTTTACGGAAATTTTCTCCTTTCATTTCCTTAGTTTCCTGAGGCTTTTTAATGAATGCAGAATTCAATTAAAAATAATAAATCATGAAATGGCAATCAAAGGAAATGCTAAAAATGCTGATTAAATGCTAATTATTAAATAAGTAATACTCCAAGCATTCATATTTTTCAGGCACTCAATTAAGGAGGATTGGTTGATTCCATCCTTGATGACCTTAGTTATAGCTGAAAAAGTGAAAGCAAAAGGTATTTAAGACCTGGTTTTTAACAGTGTGGAGGACTTCAGGTCTCTCTACAGCAGGGTTTTTATGTGAGTGGAGCTGGGCATGACTGTGAAAAAGAAAAAATAAAAAAAGGAGAGCAACCAATGTAATGAATCAATAGTTTTCAATTAAGCCAACCTAGGAAACAGCAACAATGCCTTCAGCATAAACAAAAAACGCCAAAAAAGAAACCAATAAAAAATGAAGGGTATGAAATCTGTATTGAATGATTGACTTAATAATGCTGAAAAGTTAATCCAAACATTTTTTGTTATTAAGTACTTCCCTTCCCAGGATTCTCATGCAGAATGTATTGAGTTTGTTCTTCTGTTGAAATATTACCACATAAGAAAGCAATGTCAGTTTTCTGGGAGTTTTTAGTCAATAGTAATATAAGTAATCCCTGAAAAAAAACCTTAGATATATTCAAATATCAAAATAGTTACTTAGGGTTTTACTTCTAGAAAATTATTCCTTTTTTGCAAAATTGAAATCAAGACTTTAGTCCAAGTCAGTCCAAGTCTAGAAAAGATCAGTGTTGACTCTGCTGGACTATTAAAAAGGTGAAATATGGAAACATACTATACATGTATATACACAATGGAATAAGGTAATCATTTGAGTATTCTACTAAACAAGAATGAGACTACGTTTTAATTCGCCTTCACAGGTCTTGCAGCCTGTACAGCTTAATTTTTATTCATTTTCTCCAACATCTGTGTTAAAGAAATCTATAAACTGGTGTCAATATACTGTATATTGGTGAGAATGCTGCACACCAGAAGACTTTTACCTTTAAAAAGGCAAAAATCACCTACAAGAAATAAAGTTGTGACAGGGATCCATGCAATCTGTGGGGTGCTACAATAACATCTTAATCCAACACGTGCATACAGTGCAACTTTACACTTCAAAACACTACCACAGTTCTTCTTGGCTGTATGGGCTGCAACAGAAGCTAGCAAGGTCTGTCTGTACCTGGGGAATAAGGTAGCTCCAGATGAGGAAGCTTTAGTCTGGAAGCCATAAAAGCAAACTTAAACTTTTCCTCTGTCTAGGACAATGGTCTAGAGAAGACAGTGTACAGCTGTCCTCACCTTGCACATCTCATGGAAATAAAAACTGCACTAAACTACACACAATTTAACACAAGCCTTTATGTTCATCACCTTTCAGTAACTCATGGGATGAACATTAGTATTCTTTCAGAACAGTGTGGGTTATTATTGCCCAGAGAGAAGAGCTGGTAGTGTTCTTGCAGCAGGGAGCTGCCCATACAAGTGGGATAGCTGTGCTCTTCTAAGCCATCCTTGCACTTCTGGTATAATACATCTCTCTCCTGTTTGGAGCTGAGTGAGTTTTGAAAGTGCCTACTAGCTGTCAGTGCTCAGGAAATGATTCTGTGGAGAAAAGACTGTCATTATCAGCTTCTGCTTTGTGCTATGAATATACCAGATCAATATTGAAATACTCTAGCTTCGTCTTTTGTTGCATTGTTTCCAAGATAACCTTTGTCATCAGAAAAGTCTACTTCAGCAATTTATTATTAAAAAAAACAGACTGAAATGCAAAAAATCTATGTCAGAAACTTTCCAGCAATACATGTGTTCACAAGTAGGCTCTGGCAGACTCTAAGTGATAACAGAACAATTTCAAGACTTGTTTAAACATATTTTAGAAATCTACTACTTTATGAAGTGTTCTCAGTCTTCAGCATTCTCTTTCCCAGCAAAAGCCTTTTCCCTTCCTCCTTTGCCCCTTCCCACAAAGTTGTTCACCAGTGGAGTGAAGAGGGCATAAACCCCATTTTTGGAAGATGCTTCTCAAGAAGATGTTGGTGTTCTGGACTCAGGAGAAAAACTAACACCAACAAAAAGAGAGGATATGGAAGATAGCCAGAAGGCAGTGAACAATTATTTTTAAAGTCATGCAGTAGAGACTAAGGAGGGACATCAGCATGAGGGGATGTATGAATTAAATAAAGATCAGTAACAGAAATACCAAACAAAGACAAGCTTCCAGCAACCATTCCCCAGTGATTTTTGCGTGTGAGCCCTCCTGCTTCATCCCAGTCACAGTGGATGCTCAAACTGCCTCATTCCACAGCTCTCACTCAACTCCCTCTGATTAATGACATTTTCTGCTTCCCACAGGTGTCTGCAATATCTCCCACAGACCTGTGATCCCCACTCCACTGCAAGTAGTCTGGCCCTCAGCAAGAGCTTCTGCCCTTCACCTGCTGCAGAAGATGGCCTGAGGAAAGCTCTGAAGGACGTCTGATTGCATTCCAGTTCTTCTCTACAAAAAAATATATTTACTCTTCAACGTAACTACCACTCTGGACAAAATCTTTCCTTCTCCTTGGCTGACTTAGAGGACCTATTTATTTTTTCAGATGACTTCTTTAAAAACTTCCTTTCTGTTCATTTGAGATTTTGCCATCTTCTCCAAAAAGGAGACAGGGCCTCAGACCATTCACTTTCTCTGTCTGCAATCCCTGTTTGCTGAGTAGATCAGCATCATTTTCTGGAATCTTAAAGAGAACAACAGTTTTGTCACTCTCTTCCACAGTTCCCTTCTTCCTCCTGGGATACTTCAAATAAAGCTGACACGACAGCTCTTGTAAGCTCTGAATAGATTTTCCTTGTATGACTTTATTGGGAAAGAGAGAATAGAACTGGAATTAAAGCAAATTCAGCTTTAGCTCAAAGCTTGCAGTTTAGATAGTCTCATAAAACAGCTTGTAACACACCCCAAACTTATTGAAAATATGAGTCCTGAGAGTTCTCTCTTTTGGGAAAGCAAAATTGAAGACACCTAATTAACTATTTAAAGTTTAAAACCTCAACTTAAATGTGAAAAAAGATTATTTTTTGGATTTCTAATATTCCACTGGATTGGAAGACTCGTTTACTATGGTAGATACTATGAAAAGCCCTTTAACAACCTCAGATAAACACAGACTTTCCCTCTAGCCATCATACCCCTGCTTTTGTTTATATATCTAAGCTGTGACTGCAGTAACTAACTCCGTAGAGTTTCCATGGAGACTGGAAAGTCATTTCAAACACCCATAAAGATACAGATATTGTATGAGTTGCTAGAGGCAACATTTCCTAATCATTCTTAGTTACTTCTATATATTTGGTAATCTACTCACTCAAATATGCACATAGACAACAAAACTCTGAGAAGATTATAAAAACTGAATAGGCACTTGTATTTTAGATGAACTACCAATAATGATTTTCCTTGATCTATGAAGGACATGTCTTTAAATCTGCTTAGAATTATAACTTCAACTTCTGTGCAAAGAATTGAGCTTTTGTAGTCTAAAAGCTCCGAAAATATGTAGATTAAAAAGGCTGTACTAAATAAGGAGAGAGTCTAAAATGGCTAATTTCAATTTGTGCATCTGAAAATATAATACAAAAGTGATACTTATCAACTTTACCACAGCTTACATAAACGATTTTAATCTATTTTTTGGTTTGGTTTGGTTTTTTTGTTTGTTTGTTTGTTTTTTGGGTTGGTTTTTTTATTGCATGTGCAGGTTTCTTGTCATTGAGTCTTAATGGTGTGTTTGCTGATTCTCTCCAAGCAAGCAAACGCAAAAGGACTGATACTAAATATTACATCGAAGGAAGGTTTGCATTGCTGTCCATTCTAGCTGGTTCATATTTTGTTCTCTTCCTTTCTCCCAGAGGCTGTAACATTCAGCTCTGTTATACTGAAAGGACTAAAGCTAAATATTACATCAAAGGAGGGTTTGCATTCCTGTCCATTCTGCCTGGCTCTTATTTTGTTCTCTCCCTTTCTCCCAGAGGCTGTAACAGTCAGTTCTGCTACTTCCTTGCTTGTAGCAAGTGAGCTGTAATACACAGGCTCCTCTCACTGACCAGCAAAAGAAACTGCTACAGTCTTGTTCTTTCTTCAGAATTGTTTTGAAGCAGAATTTACTTCATGTTTTTCTCTATTTTTGCTTTCTTTAGTACACTTTGCCTCTGCTAATGTATGCACAAATCTAAGTAAGAATTTCAAGTGTTTGAT
Source organism: Melanocharis versteri (assembly GCA_013397845.1). Taxonomy (NCBI): domain Eukaryota; kingdom Metazoa; phylum Chordata; class Aves; order Passeriformes; family Melanocharitidae; genus Melanocharis; species Melanocharis versteri. The sequence goes on from VZTG01003728.1 coordinate 2,440,665, forward strand.
TAATATGGATTTGCTACAAATTTTTTCCCTCTGGGAACAATAGGAAAAAAACCACCTCATGCTACACATGCTAGTTTTCTTGCTTAGTGTACATCTAAATGGCCCATTTTAAAAAAAAGAACTGGGGATGTCATGCAGATTTTGATTGAAATCAAAATTGAAATCAGTTTTGTCAGTATTATGGTTTTTCAAGGGAGCTTTTCCCTATGAATTGCTTTTTAATTGCTATAACACTTTCTTTTCACTTGCTGTGGACAAAGCACTGTAAATAGGGATGTAGAGTATGAGTGGGAGAAGGCAATTGAAGAAAAAAACCCATTGATTTATTCTTCCCCTTGGAGCTCTTCATGATGAGAACTTACAGCAGAGCATGTTTGCTACAAGTGGAGGGAAGTGAAGAGCTTAGGAAAGCCTTCCCTGCTGTGAACATCGGACAGCTACAAATTTTCTCATGTTTTCATGTGAAAATCAACTTTTAGTTTGATTTTTTAAAATCCCAATGGTATCGAGAAAGAAGAAAGGACAAAGTCACTACCATCCTTGGTAGAGTTAAAACTAACCTGCTATGCAGAAGTATTTGCTTTTCCACACTTTACTTGCAATTTCCCAGAGTTGTGCACAGACCAATGCCTTCTACTTCCCTCCCCCCAACTTAAATAAAACCATATCCCCAACTCCAATAAAACTATAGCTCTCAATCTCCTGCTGAAGCAATGATGTAGAGATTACATACTTGGCATGGGTTACCACTAAGTTGTCACTGCCTGACCCCTTGCAATGGTCATTCATAAATTGCTGAAGCAATGTGTGCTGGGTCTAATCTCAGGGACAACTGCATAACTTTGCAAGTATAATTTATATGTAGAACCAAGCACTGCACCATGATATCCAAGTATGCGTGATGCAATTTAATTTACGTATCGGAAACATTGTTATCCCAGACTCTCCTTGGGACATCTCAGCTTGCTCACATGTTTCTGGGGTGCTACATGATTTTCCAAAGGCAACTGCAAAATATTCAGCCACTGAGGTGGTCCTCAGTTGCTTGGTGGCCAGCACAGAGAAAAATTAAAGCAGAAAGAGAGTCCTTCCTCTGGTCCCTGTGGGGAGTTTTATCACCAGTTTGTGACCTTCAAGTTGCAGTTTTTATTGCCAGTTCTGCTAGTTTACCTCACAATATCTGGAGAAATTCAGTGCTGTTTAAGTATGTTTTCTGCTAAAGCATATTTAATAAACATCCAAAATCTTGGCCCAAATAGCAGGCAGTTTTTTCTGTCCTAATTAAAGAGACTGTAATACCTCTTGTATTGTGGGAAATATGAGCAAGCACCAGGCAGAAGCAGAAACTCTAATTTGGATTAAAAACATTTTTTCCCTTCTTTTTCCTTATTTTATAATCACTTTATATTCATAAATCTACCAAATCAGAAATGGTTACTTGTCTTTAACATGCTGCCCCCTGACACTAAGAGAACAGAAAAGTTCTTATAGGGATCCTTGGCAGAATGATGATGGTATAAAGTTTAGTTACAATTAGAGCCTTATTTTCTTAATATTTTCTTAATTAAGAATTTTATGATTAGCACAACACAGCACAGCAAATGGGTTTGGGAAAAAAAAATGGACTTTAAATAAAAGGTTGAAAACCTTCATTATTAAGCATTCACTACAAATGCCTTAGTTTAGCAGTCAAAGCCTTGCAATGTTCGGATGAAAGACAACCTAAATCTTGCTTTATTTGCAGGTCAGACCTAACTAGCATTTGCGTATGCTTTGAAAATAACCTCTACCAGCAGGTTACATTGCTGTGTCAATTTGCAGTTTACATTTCAATATAAGAACATTAATGACACTTTTTGACGAGAGGGATCAATTTCAATAAAACTTGTTGTACTCCCCCACATACAGACTGTATCTCACACAGGTAATATACTTTCACAACTGCCAAGGCTTGACACTCGAAACAGAGCATCTTGAAATCATGTGCAGAGGAAAGCAGGGGGGAGGGGAGCAGAGGTGAAAAAGCTCATGCGGGAGAGGGACTCAGTTAAACTTCATACTGCCCACAAAGTTTTACACTGCTTTGCTACTGACTCACGCAGTCTAGGTTTTTTGACATTTTGAACAAAAATCATCCAGGCTTCATGAATGAAACTGCAGTCTTAATGCTACTGAGATATCCCAACCCACAGAAGATATCTGCAAAATTGAAACCCCAAAGGAACAGCTTTATCAGTAAATCTCGAGCTTTGATTGTGGTACAGGGATCATGATATTCCTCTGAAGGTAAGAGTAACAAATTCAGAATATTAGAGTACTGAGAAAAGTGAATAATCTGCAGCTTCAGATGAGAGTAGAAACTGTTCAGGGACATTTCTGAGCCACTGATTGGACTTGTGTTGTTGGCTGGCAGCAGAGTTTTCATTTGGGAATGCTGAGTGGCAGTGTAACTCTGTCAACATCCAGTTACAGGAAGATAAGAGTGTATTAGCTACTGCTCAGCCAATAAAAACTATTGTTGGCACAAGACTGTATGACTTTTATTACTAACAAAAATAAACATTGTGAGATGATTATAATATACTAGGGTTTATTTCTTTTACTATTGGCAGTATGTAACTATAAAATGGACAGACTTGCTAAATATTAGACTCAGCCTTTCATATACCTTTTTTAGCATAGCACTGTTAGCACTGTTATATTTTACCATCCCTAAGTTTGTTTATCTTTCTGATAAACTTGGGCAGCTCACCACTAGCCTGACAGAGGTATTTTCCACTTTAACCTTTTGAAAAATAAAAGCATTATCATAGGAAAAAACAGATAAAACTGAAAATCTCATTAAGAGTACCTTAGCATAATCTAATTAATGGTTCAGCACAGCAACATTTAGATGCTTATCTGATCATCTGGTTTGCTTTCATCTACCTCAGTGTAACCCTCAGTGATCATATCTGAAGAAGAGCAGGATGCGGTACAGATTGGAAGACATCTCCTTTATTGAACAACAGTTCTCTGAATGGCTGAGTGTTTATGTTGCCTCATCAACTGCACAATAAATCTCCACTGTGAAATTTCCAGTCCAACAAAGCAAGTTTATGGGGATAGTTAAGCCAGAGCTCTCCTCTTGCCAGATGTAGGTAGGACAGAGGCATAGTTTGCTAGTTTGTCACGTTTTCCCAGATTAAAAAATCTGGTCATTTCATATCAGACAGACTGCCACATTTTATGACTGACTTTTATGTCTTAGGAAAGGAGTGATGCAGCCTTCCTTACCACAGACCAGGTATAACAAGAAGAGAAGAAATCGATCCCCAGAACTGCAGCCCTTATCTGCAGGGCTGGCAGCTGTAGAGAAGGTGCAGCCACACACTTGATGTAGCCGCTGGTCTGCAGCTGGTGCTAATGAGGAGGCTGCAATGTGGTGGTAATAGCTCATGTCTAGTAATGGCCAACAGCTGTCCTAATCAACTAGCATGATATATATAAATATAGATATATACGAAGTAATTTAAGCCAGTTAGGTCCAGCGGAAGTTAAGAGTGAAGCATGTTATTGAGACAGGCTCCACTGAGGAGCTGCGCTCACCATTTGGTGACTGAGTAGGACCTGGCTGTGTGGTTGCTGTCAGTGACTTACTGACTGTACTGCCTGAGCTCAGATTATAGAGAAAAGAAAGACATAGTATACCCTGAGGGAACTCTGTCAGCATTTATTTCTCTCTCTTATTAGACTTCCCACTGGCAGCATTAGTAGGGTTTGATGCAGCTGAGGACAGCTGAATTCTAGGCAGCCACCCTGATACTGGGTGGTTGCCTAGAATCTAAGAAAATGTCACATCTACTGTGAAGGAGGTTCAAGGGAGTGGTGTAAAACCTGCAGAAGCCTTCAGTCCTTCAACAAAATGAATGAAATGAGCAAGTGTGAGTAAGAGCCAATAGGACCAAGAACCGCATACAAAAAAATTCTGTTACACGAACGTGTTTTTTTCTATGGTTTAAGGACATAAAGATAGGAAAGAATGAAAAATTACATGAAAAGTTAACACCTGTCTTTCCTGATTAACTGTAATAATGCATGAATTATTTTTTGGACAGTAAACCTACAGAAAACATTTTCTCATGAGGTTTGAGCTTTTAAGTCAAAGGTTTACTATTTTCATGACCCCAAACACTTCGATAAGGATTTGCATAAATTCCTATTTGTAATGTGCATATTTAAATTCAGGGTTTAGTAGCAAGAAAAATATAAGTATCTTCATCAAAATAATGTAGTCCAGGCTAGCACGATACTTAATCCTAACATCAATGTTGTCAAGAAATGCCTTTAGAAAAACAGGTATATGTTTGTCCTTTTTCAGGGTGAGTTTTCCTAAAGCCGTGCATTGGCAATGTCAGTGATAAGAGAGGTTAATACCTTATGGCATGTACAAAACTTTGAGTCAGCAGTGCCCTGACCAGAGCCAGGGGGACCAACCATGTCCTGGGGGGCATCAGGGACAGCATCGCCCGCTGGGCAAGGGAGGGGATTGTCCTGCTCTGCTCTGCACTGAGGTAGCCTCACCTCGAGTGCTGGGAGCCACAACATAAGACAGATATCAAGCTATTAGAGAGAGTCCGGAGGAGGGCCATGAGGGTGTTGAAGGGTCTGGAGGAGAAGTTGTATGAGGAGCAGCTGAGGTCACTTGGTCTGTTCAGCCTGGAGGAGACTGAGGGGAGATCTCACTGTGGTCTTCAACATCATGAGGGGAAGCAGAAGGGCAGACACTGATCTCTTCATCACTGTCACCAGTAACAGGACCCGAGGAAACATCACGAAACTTAGTCAGGGGAAGTTTAGTTTATCAGAAGCAGGTTCCTCACCCAGAGGGCAGATGGGCTCTGGAACAGGATCCCTAGGGAAGTGGTCACAGCATCAAGCCTGACAGAATTTAAGAGTTTGGACAACGCTGTCAGGCACAGGGTGTTGTTCTTTGGGTGTCCTGCACCCAGGAGTTGGACTTGATGATCCCGAGTGGTCTCTTCCAACTCAACATATTCTATGATTCTATGGCTTTATGAAATACTTCGGATGACACAATGTTTTTTGTTGGTCTATCCTGAGTGATCTTCTGAAAACTATAGAACTATAAAGAAAGCCAAATTATCTATTTGCAACATTTCCTCTCTTTTCCATACTAAATACATGTTTCTTTTTTTTCTAGGAAAACTCAATTGCAGTATATGTTACTCCTTGAATAACCAAGGCTATGCCCTGCCCTTCAGTTTGAAATGTGGGGATAGGGTTTTTTTGATAGGTTGGGAGAAACATTGTGGAAGACATTGGAGTGGGTCTTAAAACAGGAAAGCATGTAGGCTGTTTGAGCCAGCACCAATTTAGCATTTGTGAGACAGAGTTTTATGACAGACTTCTGAGGGGAAAGATAAGATGTCATCTCAGAGAACTGTTTAATGTATGCAATTTCCTTCAACAGGATTGTGTACCAAACTATGGGTGAAAAATGGCGAGGCAAACTGGCCTGGAATACAGAATTTTAAAACATATTTGTTCCACCAAGAATAACTTTTTCACAATGTTTTTTATAATATTTTCAAATTGGAAAATTTCTTTGTCAGAAAAAACATTCCATTTGCCAGTGGTCTTTGTTCTTCTTATAGTAAGAGTGAAGATGAAAAGTGAAAAGAATTTTAGACTTATTTTGTGCATAACAAAAGTACATTTTCAATAGTAAGCATTAAAAGAGAAAACTAAATTTCATGTAATTGCAACTACTATCAGAACTTCAAATTGCAAAATGCATTTTTGTTTCTTATATTTAAGTCCCTAAATAACACCATTTCTCTTTCCCCTTATCCATTGTGCAGATGAAAGACTTAGAAAGAAATGAAAGGATAATATCAAACTGTGATAAATTTCACTCTTTTTTTCACAGCATGTAATTTGTGTGTCTTTTGTTTAAAGTAGGAGAATGGCATGCAACTATCCACCAGCATGCAACTCCTCGCTCCTCAGTGGCTGAAAACTACGAATATGTCAAAAGCAACTGAAGGCAATCTGCTTAAATATGTGTTGATATCAAGCACAAGTATTACTATATAGATATGTATGTGTGTGTGTGTATAATATAATACAATGTAAGTTATGTATGCGTTTGACACCAGTGTGCTCCATTGGAGTATTTTTCCAGCTGGCTCTCAGCTGTGTGGCTGTGCTGTGGTTGCTGCCAGCCCCACGGCAGACACTCAGCCTGCGCACAGGTCACCAGTGGGCACAGTGCTGCTGTGTCTGGGCAGTGTCCCTGGGGACAGGGCTCCCGAGGACACTCGTGGGTGCTGACACACACGGCACGTGTCTGCCCTCTGTGCCGCAGGACCCCATCAGCTGCTGCATGACAGATCATGTGCTTTGGCAAAGCGAGATGGAGGCTAAATTTGCCTAGAGGCACATTCCAGATTTGTCCCCTGGTATACAGCAAATGGATTTTACTTAAATGATAGAACTAGGTTCAGTATTGAGAGGTAAAAGACAAATAGCCTGTCTGTAGATCAAACTTGTGTTAAGCGTGAACATTAGACTAAAATTCTAGATGTGGAAGCAAGAAGGTATGAACATATGCCCTTTAGAAATATGTGCAGAAGTGCTGACATTAACTTAATGGCTTAGTTTGCTTTGAGGACTTCTTACAATTGCCTATAACATGCTAACATCCTTTACAGTTTGGTTTTTTTTCTTTTCCCTCAATGACTGTTAAAAAATGCCATCGTATCTCCCATTAGAAGACATAACAGAGTACAAAAACGCCCAATTTCTAGTGCACTGTAGCTGCAGCTGCCAACTTTTAGTTCAGTTGAAGGTTTTGAATGGACAGAAAAAGTTCAAAGAAATGGAAGAATTTTTTCAACTATGTTGTTGCAGAATGACAACTACTGCTGATATAGCTAGTAAATCTGGTAGCCAAATGCTGTATGAAAGTGAAAATTTTTGTATTTTTTATGCCTTAATTCTCAGTATTGTCTTGAATTGATAGTAGCATAGACTTTTTTTAAGGTTCTACTTTAAAACCATCTAAAATGATACCCTGAATAATTTAATCAAGACATGTGTATCAAAGGAACATCCCCCCCTTCCATATTTCTAGTAATGGCTAAAGTAATACTGCACTGCTCAGGATGTGCTCTGGTCTTGTCTTCTGGCATTCCTATAGTCTTTGCCTAGACCCACTTCCCAATAACTACTTCCCATATGTTATGGGCACAGATGAAGAACGCACAATCAGTATTTAATTCTGCTTTTAATTTGAAATTAAATTAGTTTTCATGCTGTTCTGAATATATTGGTTGGTACTAAATTACGCAAATAATTTCTTTTTAAGTACAGAATAAACAGAGTGTGATAAAGTTCTTAAAATCACAAACTGCTGGGAACTGAGGCTCTGTCGCTTTATGAAATAGTATCTTCTGACAGATAATATCTTCTCAAAGATGATGAGCTTGACTAGTCTGCAGCATGAGAGAAGGAGGCAGTTAAAATGACACCTTAGAAAAAGCAAAGAAGAAAAGGAAAGAGAAGTATCTTTCATGGAAGACCCTCTGAATTCTTTAAGATGTGTAACCATAATCTTTCCAACAGGGACATTAAAAACATCCATCACATAATTTTTCACAAATGTTATATTTTTTAAGGGGTGAGGGTAATCAAAGTGTTTCCTAGCATACTTTCTTCCCTGCTCCCATAGACCTCAGCCAAAAATGCAGGAAAAACTGATTTTGTAAACTCTGACAGGTTTACAAAACACAGATCATCAATAGCTCAAAGCCTCTTAGACTCCTTCAGCCTTATGTGTTTCCTGAGGAAGCATCCCAGAATCTGAGACTTCAGCAATGTGGAATTCTCAGATTTTGAATTCACGCACAAGGAAGCCCTCCACAGCAGTGTCTTCAGCAGTCACCAGACTGCAGTGATAAAGGTATTGCTAGACAAACATTTGTAGTTGGGACAATGTTTTCAGGTGCAGAGGAGCAACTTAAAGTGAATGTAAAAAACTATATACCATGTGCTCTATCCCTGTCCAGCCTTCAGACCTAGAGAAGTTTCACACCTAGGGTTTCAACCTAGAATATAAAACCTCAGCCTTTTAGATCATGTTTTAGATACCTGCTGTTTGCATTAGAAACATGCTGAGTATAAGGGTATTTCAATTCCTTCCAATTCAGTCATTAGATGTCTAGAAAAGTATTTGTAAAAACAGGTTTAACTTTCACTGAGAGACATTTATTTTCCTGGGTCTTCCATAGAACTCAGCATATTGAGTTGGTACCACAGTACAAACCCTTCACCCTCTGCTTTCTACCATAAGGGACCACTGCCATAAAGGCCACAAATTATGTGGACTGAAACACTAAGATGAAAAGGGGAATAACATCTCCTAGTGAAATGTACAGAGGGAAAAGGCTAACAAATGTAGATGCTACAGGTGGTAGTATAAAACAGGAATTAATGCAAGCACTGTGACATTACAGCTGAGATAAAAAACACACATTGAGGTGGCATCAAGCCACTCTCAATATTCACCTATTTCCCCTTCATATTCAGTTAAAAGGAATTTCTAAAGAAAATAGATCCCACTTGGCCAGTTTCTTGAAACATGTGGATGCTGTCTTAAGAATTCGGCTAAATGGGAATTTTTAGTTATTTGGTTATACCCTTTTTCTTATTTAAAACTCAGGCAGAAAATTATGCCCTACAACTGATTACTATTTAAAGCAAATAAATCTATTCCCCAAATCTTCATCTTTTTAGAATGGCATGACCGAAGTGCATCAAGCTATTTCAAGGTACACATCCTGCAGCATTAGCTTTTTCCTGAAAGAAAAAGCCTCTTAGTAAAGGCAGCTTCAAACCCTGGGGAGAGTTCCATAGGAGAACTGCTGAGTCAAATCATATTTGATTTGCTGTCTTTGCTAGCAGACGCATTTTCAGCACAAATCCACTGTCTCTGAAATCTTGGCTACATATTACTTACATAGGTGCCAACAGATTTAGATAAAATTACAGATACTGATTTTTTTAATGTAGAAGTTAAGAGTCACACTGGCTATAGAATTTTTCACAGCTGAATAGATTTATGCTGACTTAGATATGGCACCTAGAGGTACAACTATTATACATCTATATCAGTAGTTAAAAAGGAGAAATGTCAGTCATATTTCAGACTTCAGAAAATACCTTTTAAGACAAAAAATCATCCCAGCACACATTTTAAACCAAAGTCCTTCATCCAAACATAAAAGATACCTGTAGATTCGTTGTTCTGACTGCAGTGTAGTTTCTAGATCAAGTCTTGAAGCTGATGTGATGTGATTTGAACTTGGATTTGACCTGTTGTGCATGCATATGAAATGGCACTACTGCTTAGAGAGGCACATTTATCACAGAGAAGAGCACTTTAAGCCCCAAAAGAACTTAAAAGCTCCTGCTCTCCCTTCTGTAACTTTCAGAAAGATGCAGATACCTGTACATAGCTATGCCTGCTTTTCTGCAGCATTGGTAACTGCCACTTTTCTTTAACATTTCTCACATTCAGAACCAAGCTGTAGTTTTGCAATTACTATCAAAATTGAAGCCAGGGCTGATCAAAATTAATTATGAGCTGCGAGATGGGAGTAATGAAAAAAAGGAAGAACAGCAGAACAGCAACTGGGCTTATGACATTAAAAATACAAAAAACAGGCAAATCTATGTCTCATCCTGACAAGTTAGGCACTCAGCATATCTGTCATTCCTTTCATTATGCAGATGACTTCTCAGTAGCTCTCGACACATAATACTGCAACTCTGTCTTTCCACCAAATTTCTATAAGAGCTGTCAAGTGTTTGTAAAACTTCTAGATAAAAAAGATTGAAAAATCATATTTCATAGTGAATCTATTTAAGAACTCCGTAGCTTTTAAATATTTTCTTGCTTCATTTTACAGTGATTTTTTTTTAATTAGTATGAAGCCTAGTTACTTTTTACCAGGAGACAAAGAGTGCCAAACATAACAGATCTAGGAGACTGGAAAACAAACAGGTGGGAAAATTAGTAATAAGTGCTCATATTTACACTTGCTATAAAATAAGTCTTTGTGTTAGAGGAAGAGAGATAATACATGGCATGCCATCTGGTTTGCCTGGAGATGGGAAAATGAGATTTCCAGATCACAGCCAGTCCTAGACAAGACATTATCACGCAGTTAACCCAGTGCTAGAATAGAATCAGCCCATGGACAATGAAAAGCAGGGCAAAGCAAGAAAGTGCTTCATCTGGCAGGGCCAGGAAGCAGTACTTTTGGCAGTCACATCTGCAGGTTCAGCTGGGAGATTGGTGTACTCCTTGATTCCCTGTTTTTGTTTTCACAGCAGCATCTATGAATTAACACTTTCAGCTACCTCCTGTTAGGTAGGACGTTCTGTCTCATGCTGTTGAACAGAGCAGTACTCACAAATGTGTAACAGCAAGTACTCACATGATGTTTCAGCTTGTACAACAGGGGCAAAACATGCCCTTTGGCATAACAACTCAGAGGGAGCAAAGATTCCTTCCTCTTGGAGTATCAAGCAGAGACTCCACTCAGGTACATTCAATTGTCCAAAGATAGTTATCCAATCTATACTAGTCATGTAAGCTTATCGATTCTCTCAAAAACGAGAGTTGCTCATAAGAGCAATTTGGTGCCAAGACATACAGATAAGCTGATGGAGACAAGATGGGACACAGTCTGGAGTTGCCCCTTTCCCCTGGAGGACTGTGAATGACTACATCCCTGGCGCTTACATGGGAAATGCTAGGCAACCCAAGAGCCCATTTCATTGCAGCAGAGTCAAGCTAAGGTTTTCTGTTATTATTTTCAGAGTGATAAATGACCAATCTCTTCTTATACAGACCAAGAAAACCTCTAGGTGTTGAGAGGGAAAGTGCTCCATGGGTTCTGTGACACTTTCTACCACAATAATAAGTAGAAGAGCATGAAAGAGAGAAAATTCTTTTTCTTGGATGGTTTAATGCTGTGCAACAATTTCTGTTAAAAACAGGCATCACAGCATCACTACTCTTTAAGTGCGACACCCACTTCTGAACTTGTCTGTCCTGAAAGAAGTACATACTAGAGCATATCTTAAAATAAATTTTAAAAAGCCACAGAAATATGCTGAACAAATCACACAAACTCCAAATAAAATCCTCTTTCAAATACAGTTGTCCCATGGGAACTGGATGCAAGAGAGCATGCAGAGCACACATGACAAATGTTATTCTTATCACTCAGAAAACTGCTGGAAGGCTCTTGGATATTAAAATAACTTGTAAAGGGAAAAAAAAATTCACTGAGGGAAACTCTGGTTTTCTTTTTAAGTTAGCTTTACTTAAAAAAGCTTTAAATTTGTCTGGATTGTCTGGCTGACCCATGAGTGATTAAAATGATATCTCCGCTTTTATGGAGACATCTGGGCATTCACATAACACCAGGTAATACAAATTGCAGCCATTCTAGGTTCTGCTATTCTGATAAATTTGCTCATTTTAACACTTGATTCACAGGACTAACAGAACAATGTATATCCAGCTACGGATAAAAGCAATGTGATGAAAAATTAAATTCAAAGATGATCCTCAAACATGGTATCTCATTTTTTTCCATAAAGTATGGGAACACTTTCTGGTATCTTAGCAGTTAGTCTCCACATTAGCATGTTGCTAGTTTTAGTAGTATCAATAACGTACATGAACTGAAATTACAGAAAACACAACGGTTACAATTAATTATATGCAAAACATTTTAAAATATTCATTGTCTTTCCTGACCTAAAAAAAACCACACCACCATATATTCGGGTATAGGAATGCTTGAGCATTGTATTTGGAAATGAGTTTTCCAAAACAATTTACACTGTCACAGCAGATAAGTGATATCACACATACTCTCTGATATTTAACATGAATTCCAGTTTTTACTTACCAATCCTGCACAGCATTGAAAGAGTCTTCATTTGTGATGTCATACATTAAAATGAAGCCCATTGCACCCCGGTAGTAAGCTGTGGTAATTGTTCTGTACCTCTCCTGGCCTGCTGTGTCCTGAAACAATTACAAACAAAATGTTTACATTGCAAATAAATTGACAGCCTTTCTTTCTTTTTTCTTTTATAGAAAGAAAACTCTGACAAGAGTTATTGTACAACTCTGCAATCCCGAGAATAAGTAGAAATGGGAGAACTCTGCATTGGGTCACAACAGGAGGGACATATCAATTCTGCCATGAGGGGGGAGCGGAGAGAAGCAGAAAGGCATGGCCCTCTGTCAGTCCATATATCCTGAGTTGTTAGTGATTCATTTTGTTCACTCTGAGAGCTGAGAGTAAGAACCTTCTCTTCTGCTCCTGCCTTGTACTTTCCCAGTGTGACAGAAGTAAAATCTGGAAATCTGGATAAAATGCTAGAACAAAAAAACATCCTTAGCACATTCATTACATGAACAGGACAGTTCCTGAAGCCACGAAACATCTTGAACAAAAAGGCAATGTCTACTTGTTCTGTTCTTGTGATTTTAATCCAACGGTGCTCATGTCAACAAGCACCCATACAACTTTTTTCTGACAAAAAGAAAAAAAATAAAAGAAAAAAAAAAAAAACTGTATGACTGTGCTCTTAAAAGGAGGATGATACTTGGCAAAAATAGAAGAAATTTGCTATCAGTCCCTTACCTCAAACCAGTTTTCTCCCTCATTTTAATCGACTGTCTTTAAAGTAAGAAATGTAGAAATGTAAGTCTTTCACCTACTCCTTGCTTTCCTTACTTCCATTAAAAACTTTTCAGGGTAGGCACTACCTGTTAATACATTTATATGCAATGTCTAGCACAGTGCTTAGTCTAGAGAAAAGAAGGCTGGCAGTGGATCTCATTAATGCTTTTTTAAATATAAATATTTCAAAGACAAGTGCCAAGAGGATGGTACCAGACTCTTTTCAGTGGTGCCCAGTGACAGGACAAGGAACAATTGCCATAAACTAAAACACAAGAAGTTCCACCTCAGCTTGAAGATGAACTTCTTCACATTGAGGGCTGCAGAGCACTGGAACAGGCTGGCCAGGGAGTTTGTGGAGTCTCCCTCCCTGGAGACACTCAACATCCACCCAGATGTGTTCCTGTATAACTTGGAACCTGCTCTGGGTGACCCTGCCTTGGCAGGGGTTTGCAGGACATGATCTTCAGGGGCCCTCTCCAACACTAAGTATTCTCTGATTCTGTGATACAATCACCTATGTCTGCACTAAAATTGAGACACAAAGCAATACCGGAAATACAGGAAATGCATAACTATTCCACGTTTCAGAATACCTATTTAATATTTTAAGATATTAATATTAATAACATTAGATGAGACATATGTCAATGCAATCCTGTAACTAACAGATCATCTGTGCATATTTAATTTTAACAAACTTTGAAAATTAATAGAATTATTTCCAGTTTTTTTATCATATCTAAGAAACAGATTACTTTACTAAACAGGTAAATCTATTTAATTTACCTTCCTACAGAAAAAGAAGAATAACCAGTAACAAACATTTTTTGTATGTTTTCTGAAATAGTTTCTAGACTAGAAGCACTCCCTTGTGAACAAAAGAAAAATAGATTAGGTGGGCCTCCATTTTTACACATACATCATTCATTCCATAAGCTAATAAAATAAGAAAAGGAGATTCTACATGCAAGAGAAAACTCTTAGATTAAAAAAAAATATCCAAGGTCATTACTGAAACTAAACAACATTAGGTAAAATATATGATTCCTGTTCATCCTGGATTACAGCAGCTGGTGCTTTGATGTAGTTTCAGTGATTCAGGGTGGAAAGCTAAAGCAGTAGTTAGACTTTAGCAGGTCTCACAGGAAGTTGGGTTATGTCTTTGTGGGAAAGGCCAGACAGACCTAAACTGTTTCTGCTTATGCTCTGAACTGTGTGAGCCTCTACCAGCTGTGGTCTGCACCTTGGATAGCTGCTCCCAGATTTTCTGGTGTTCCTGAATATTAAGGTATTAAGATGTGCACTAAGCCTGTGCATATTTCATTTATGAAAAAGGCTTTACTTTCACTTTTGTTTTTTGGTTTGGTGTTTGGGGTTTTGGGAGTTCTTGTTGTTGTTTGGGGTTTTGTTTGTTTGTTTGTTTTTTACCTTTCGTTGCTGGTTTCATTTATTTGATTTGTTATTAGACAAAACATCTGGGAGGCACAGAAGCAAAATACGGCCTACAGCAAGCATTCAGCCTTTCTGTACAGAAGAGAGATGATTTTCAAACAAATTTTATCAGTGTGTATCTGCTTGTTTTTTAGTTAGAGACATGTTTGACTAGCATGTACCATAGCATGAAAAGGAGGAGGCCACTCTTACCAAAGACAATCTTATTTTGCTCTGGGTGGTTTCCACAGAAGCCCACCTGCAGATAAGAGTGAAAAGCCCTAGCAGTAAAGCCATTAGTCAATGATGCTTTCTATCCGAGACATCAACTATTTTCTGTGCAGTGTAAAGCTAGATAGGGTGGGCCTAGGATTATAAAAATAAATAGTGAAAATAAAAAATTAGTTTAAAGGATGACAAATCAAGATGAAAGTTCTTAAATGATTTTACAAGAAGCGGCAGGAAGCTGCAGATAAAGATCCATACACTGACTGACTTTGGGACAGAAGATGCTTATCTGGATCCAAGCATTGGATTTGTGTCAGTCTGGGAAGGAACATGGTATTTGCAGTTGTTCTCAAATTCTAATTCATAATTCTAAATTCATAGCTAATGCTATGGCAATAGGATGATAAAAAAAGATTTTCTAAAGTGATATTTCAGTATATACGACATAGATGGATGACCATTAATAAAGCGGAGTACATTAGTTCCAAATATAGATAATCACATTCCTGTTGGTATTATTTTATATTCACTTGCTATGAGGAAGCAATTAAAATTTTAATGGGCCTAATGCAAAATTTATGCAGTAAAGTGTTTATGCTCATGTAAGAAATGAACCCAAATATAAGTAACCAATGTGTCAAAACTTTTGTGTTCCACACATTCACAAGCATGTTCTTTGTATTCAGACAAGAATATATTAATAATTGCTCTAAGGATAGGTCCTTTCTTATGACCATTAATGAACTTAAATACTATTTGACAAGAGAGATAGCACACCAGAAAAATCATATACTTTAATATTAAATATTGTATTTTATTACACTATTTTTTTTAATTTGAAACCGGTAACATAAATATGTACATGGTCTTTCTTTTTATTAGCTTTTAATCTTATGGAAGAACTAAGCAGAAAAGAAGTGATTTCCATATTTTATCCCATTTATAGTTGTACATCACTATGATTGTATCCTCAAGTACTGTTACATACTTGTCCTTGAAGAAAACCTTTTCCAATTCAGGTAGGGTTACTGTCTGCTGCTATGTTTTCTTAGTCTATTTTGCAAGACCACAGAGTTAATCTGATGACTGTCTTCTTAGATTTAAATTCCGAAATATAACATCTGTATTTGCACTGACTGATGTTTATTTCTAAGCAAACTAAATAAAATAAGCCCAAGGAAGAATAAAATTTGGCCTATTATTGACTGGCATTTTAAGCAAGGCAGTTCATTTTCATCTTCGACAGGCAGAAAACAAGACACATAGATCATGTTGGGGACTTCTTCATTCATGTAGTTAATGTCTGATAAGAACAGATGATTGTTCATTAAACAAGTAGAGTGGAAATGCAGACAGGAATGAATGAGGGTGAGGGAATGCTTTATGAAAACTACCACATACATAAGACAAAATGGTATTTTACAAATATTAGACAAAACACACACACACACAAAATCTCAGCAGCTACAAGAAATATTTTCAAATATTACATGCACTTTCATAAATTCAATTTTTAATACAGCTACACTATTCCATCAGCTTCTGGTTAGCTGATCCTATCTTTATGAATCTTTTTTAGTAGGCATCAGATTTTAATTATTAAATCATTTTATTATAAGGTTTAGTGGTCACAGTACTTTAGAAATTGTACATTTTCTGAGCCTTGTATACAGCACACCGGCTAATAGCCCACAGTCTTGAGCATTTGGAAGACTCTGATACTTGCACAGATTTCCTTTTTGTGCTTTGATGCCTCTAGTATGCTTTGTTGGGCTTCTTCTCTTAACTGATTTTTTTCACGTATAATAGAAATTAGTCATCTGGAAATATTTTCATGCTCCAGATCCTGATATGTATGATTTCATATTTGAAAAATTCATTGCTTTTTGAGAGTAATTCAATACTAAAATGACTAGTAAAGTTTTTCTATCAATAAAGGTCTTGAAGACGGCACATAAATCTGTAGACAGAGAAAGAAGAATGGTAGAGGTATAGAGTGAATCCAAAATATCTGGTTCTGCCTCTTGAAGATAGAAATCTGGTATGCTTTTGGCCAACTCTCATTCTTCCTAGTCAAATATGTATCAAATGGTAGGCAGATGAATAATTTTATATTATCTTGGCTCTTCATTTGAGTTAAACTTATAACTGTGAAATTTGACATACAATAAAACAATAAAGCAAAGATATGTTAGTTGTTTGCACGGTAACTACATGAATCAGTGTTTGTCCTGTGTTCCTCCCTTTAATAATGTTATGGAAAAATTCCTACAGATTCTGATTGTTACTGTGGAACTGCTTTATCATTGGAGGCTTTAATGTATGGGGAATGCACCAGGTGCTGACAACAATGTTCCCAGAGGAATGGAGAGATATCATATACTAGCCATCTGTGAAAGTAGAAACACTTAAGGATAGGAAGCTAGCTGACTCAAGAGGAATCATGTGTTTCACATAAAGTTAAGAGTTTAGGGGGCTGGAAAATCTCAAAATACAAACCAAGGTTCTGATAGTAATCCTGGAGTTACTATTTAGTATTTTACTTGCAAAGTACAGTTATCTAACTCAACAGAAGTAAACTCCTCCTACTGTCAAGTCCTGCTAAGCTAAACTTCATCGAGACTGTGCCATACCAGCTTAGACTACACCAGTGTTGTTGCAATGGGTTAAATCAGACACTTGAGTTCATCTGCTGTGTGCCCTCCCTCTCACCCTCGCCTAGCACTGCACCACTGACAGGAACAATACTTTATGCAAATAACTGGCAAGTGGAGTTGCTCATTATTAACATAGACAGTTCTGAAGGTGAAAACAAACAGTATTTGGCAGCAAGAACTTTTAATGAGCCTGTCATGAGAGAGTTCAGCCTGCAAAACACAAATTTATTTTTTAGCATGCTTGAGTGACTCTGTGCCTCTGCATTTCTGTTCTGTATGCCAAACATACAAATATCTTTTTTAGATGCACTTCCTCACTACAAGTTTTACTCATATCACAGCTTGTTCTATGTGCCATAAACCAGGCAAGAGTAGAGGAGGATTTCTTGGATGGTGTTTATCCCTCTGCTCCACATCCACAACATTTGAAGGCAAGGCAAATAGAAAGATAAAATTAGAAATGTGAGTTGGGTAAATCCTCACTTTGCAGGCCAAATTTTTCTGTTAAGGTAAACAAAACTGGCACAGCAATCAAGAACCTCAGCTCCTTAATGAGTTTCATTTTTCTTTCCTGCTGTTGCTACCCAAAGGTTATTTATATACTCAATCAAAGAGACTCTATATTTCTCTCATTTTTCTGATCTCTCTTCAGGTATCTCTGGGGTCTCAGGAAAAAAAGGATTAAAAAAAAAGTATGACAAACCACAATCCCCCAAACCAACCAACCAACCAACTAACCAAAAACTACAAAAAACAACCCCAAACCCAAATATTCACCCCCCCCCAGAACTAAAAACCAGAAAAACAAACAAACAAACAAACAAACCCAAAAGAGTTATTTAAGGAGGGGCAAGGGATGACCTCTGCAAAAATCCTCTTGAGATGAGAAGTAAACCTACCTGAAGCCTGCTGCTAACCACCCAAGAAGAGCAGCTGTGGGTTTATATCAGAAGCAACTGGGCAGGGCACAAAGGAAGAGGACAGGCAGAAAAGCTGCTGGAGCAGGAGGAGCTGATAATCCTGCAAGCACTCTTTCTCAACAAACACTTTCAAGAGAAAGTGTTAGGCACATAGAAACACAGACAGATGAGCACTTACAGCAAGGAAAGGAAAACACAGTTCAAAACACTTATTTTAGCTAATGTATGCACAAAAGATGTAACACAGTGCATTGCCAGTTCAGTCTTTGCTTATGTACCGATTTCCTGTCAGCAGCTCTTTCCAAATTTCTCATAGCTTTGGTTTCCCTGGAAGTCTGTCTTTTATATTCATATCTGTCTATGTGTGTGTATATATATATCCAGCTATTTATACATGTATTTATACATGTATAAATATATGAGTGTATCTGTGAATGCACACATGCGTTTGTAGAAATATATATATATGTATGTATATATGTATAAAGACATTTGGAGCTTGAAAAGCCAGCGACTAAGCCTGCCAATACACACCTGCTAACCCTATGTGCTAGTCCTCAGAACTCACCTCAAAATCAGAGCTGACCGTTCACACCTCACACAGGAGGGATGCAGGAACATGGCAGGGCTAGCTGGAAACATCTGTGGTCAGAGTGGCAGGGACAGGCATTATTCCAAATGTGGCCAGCAAAAGGGGTCTGGCGGGGGGGATGTCCGGGCAGGACAAATGTACAGCAGAGCCTGCATTAAGAGATTGGCTCCTAGAGAGGTCAAGGCTGGCATCGGAAAAGTATTTTACTGCCAGATTAACTTTCTCTCACTCCATCTATGGAGCTGCTGATTGTGCCTGAAATTAATATAATTTTAAATTTTCTGCTTTTCTCCTTTCCTGTTCCTTCTTCTCTCTCCTTTATTTTTAAGGCTTCACATTAAACGTCCATTCTCTGCAGTTCAGCTATCATGCCTTCCTGAAGCACAAAATTTAGGAAAGCAGGGTAGCACCATCTCCTTTTTAGTCAAATGTAACTTGACCTCAGTTGCCATCAGTTCTGGTCTCAGTTTCTGAGCTCTACTGCCATTTCAGTGCATGCCCCACTCTCTTCCAACCACAAGCTCCAGCTTTCTCCTCATCCTGTCTTCACTTTGGCTGTGGTCTGTCCTAATTTGCCGAATGTGAGGATCAATTCCTCTTGTCCTTCTTCCCCATCTTTGGACATACATTGGATCAGCAGAACTTGGCATTATCCTCAAAAGTAAAACAAATTAAAGTACTCTTATATTTTAACCAAACTTCATGTTAAGTCTTAAGTGGAATTTCTTTCTGGAAAGGCTCAGGTTTTGCTTCCAAGATATTTTTTTTTTTTTTCTATTTTATGCAAAGTATTACAAAATGAAGGCTTAGGTACTGCTGCAAAAAACATATCGTGGAAATAATGAATTTATAAAATCTAATTTTTGCTTAATGTAGTATTGCAAGTATATTTTAAGAATCACATTAAAAGGTAAATGAATATTGGAATGCAGCTTGTTACTACATCTACAAAAAAAATGAGATAATAACTTTCTATTTGTATTATTTTGAAATACTTGTAAATCAGACTGTAAAAATTTCCTCACATTTTTCAGAAAAATAATGAAGCAACAGAAACCCATTCTGAAAAAAAAGTAGTCCTATACAATCAAAAACAGTAAAGCCGTGACAAGTATCTTTGTTTTACAGGCAACTATTACCATATGGGAAGCAGCACTGAAAAAAATGTGATATTCTTAGCTTTGTCATTTTTCGGTTTTTTAAAGCTCCTGCTCCCAGTCCTGAGATTGTACAAGAACAGCAATTTTTTTTTCTTCTTTTTAATCTTTATATTCAGAGACCAAAAATGTGTCCTAGTGCACAATGAAAAAAAAAGAAAAAGACTTTTAATATGAACTGAAATTAATGTATTACCAATTAAACTTTTACTAAAACAAAAATAATTTTGGAATGCTGAAATCTGGCACTGAATTCTGGCAAAGCTTGATAGGATCAGAACAACCTGTACTGCAATTAAAAGAAGGGGAAGAAATGTAAGATTTATGATAACATTACAAGGAATGGTAATCTTAGAAACCTCATACTCAACTACAGACAACTTTCAGCCTTGACAAAAGGTGTCCTTAAGCTCCAGGAGTGTAATTGGTAATTTGGACAGTAAACAGTGGCTGTCACACTTACAGAGGGATGGGTATAGATTGGAAAGGTCATTCCTAATGCCATGAGAGCTATGCCTATTCCTATTAGGAAAACAAGAAGTAGAACTGTTTCATCCACCTGAAACATAGAGAGGCATAGACGCCTTCCATTTAGCGGCGAGAGGAAAAAAGCACTGGTCTATATCAGAAGTTAACAGACTTAGAGTCAAGTTGACTACTATCATATAAAAAAAGAACAATGTTGAGGGATATTGGAATGCCAGAATACACTCCTTTTCCCATTCCTGTACTTTGATTATATACTTATAAATCTTTTTGATTAACTTCTTCTCTCTAGAACTTGTTATTCACAAAATAATAACCTTTCATCTTCTCTTCCCCTTGTTATTTAGTCCAATTCTGCACCTCTAAGACAGCTTTCTCTATTAATATCCATTACTCATCTTTAATTAACTTACCCATATTATTCAGGATGAATTGGGATCCACGGATAGCAAAAAGTTTGACCAGCCATTTTGATAATAGTTCTATGTTAGTGGCTCATTGCACTGAAAAAATTTGCATAATAGTGTCATCATATTACAGTATTATGCAAATCCTTGTCCCGTGATTAGCTAACAGTACCTCTTGGCTATTGAAAGCTATGAAAAAACCTTTCCTTATGACAACAGTGAGCTTAGCACATTTTGTTCTGGGTCTTTTTTAGAAGCACAGTCTCATAACACTCCAAATCTAAGAGAAAAATGACCTCATAGTAAAAAGGACATTTTAAAACCATAAACCAAGCTCTCCTGCCAGAAAATTTCTTTCCACCTCTACTTTTTCTTGCAATAAACCTCTGTGTTTAAATATTCAGTGAAGTTTCTCTCATTGGGAACAAATTACAGAAACATTCCTATTAAATATTAATAACCTTCCAAACCTCCCTAGGAGTAAATGAATGCAGTTCTAGTCAGAATATTAAGTTTAAAAAACATGTTTAAAGGCTTACTGGAATTACTATGAACTTGTACTTTTCCTATTTTTTTTTTAATTTAAAACCTATAAAAAGGAAAGAGGACAACTTGCAACACAGAACCAGACACATTTTACCTACTTTAAGTAAGAAACTATAAATGCAATATTTCTGGAAGGGTTCAGGCATGGCAGAAGTCCAATCACATCCAGAACTTATATGAGGGCTGGTAAAAGACAAGAGTTTTGTGCTTTAGAATACCTGCTGAATAAAAGTACTGGGCTACGATGTGGTCAGTGCTACAACAGTTTCTTTCTACCTTGGCAACAGAATGCCACTTTAGAGCTGTCTGGAAGATTCCTTGTAGGAGGATCTATAGGTAACTTCTGTATGCTCTTTCTATGTCTGTGGCATCCATTGTTTCCAGGGGCAGGCATAAAGATACCTAAGGATATTCTGGAAGCACTTTTTTTATCATACCTTTCATAGGTATTTTATATTCTAAGGCTCAGCTGAAAAAGCACTTGGTATTTTCTGGAGAACTTCATTTCTGATGTATCGAAGGCACAGAACGCACCATTCTCTCTCCACCAGCAACACAGTTCCTTCATTAATTTCCCGGGATTGTTCTGTCCACTGACACAGAACTATTGAGAGGTGGGTTTGCAGGACACTCTCCACCTAATTCTCTCTTCCACTTTTAACTCTTTTGCTTTCCAACAGTTTGTCATCCCTTTTTTGCTGCACAGGAGTCCACTGCTTTAAGACAGTTATTAATACAAAGGTGATTCAAGAAAGACTGAAAATCTGGTTCCAAGTCTTTTAGACTTATAATGACTCCTCTGTTTTTTTCAAAGCCAATCTTTAATTACCACATCTTGCAAGATGCTGGAAAACTCCTTTTCCTTACCCTTGATTATTTTATTTTCCTTGCAGAAGAATTAAGAGGACACATTCCCTATAACAGAAGGATAATTTTGTTATCAATATGCTGCTAGAATTATCTACAAATAAGATTTATATATTAATTTGGGGAAGCTCTAAATTGTATTGAAGTCACCAAAAATAACTCTCATCAAAGCAAGATGGAATTCTTAGATACACTGTAAGCACTCCTAAAATCTCTTCACTAAGGAAAGAAAGGTTAAAGATGCCAAATAGAACCAACAACTTAATTTACAGCCTGATGTGGGAGTGGGGTTTTGTCTGAAAATATATTATTTTCATCCAAAATTAAAGGTCATTGTGTTCTCTTGCTTGTCAATAAATACCTCTGAACTATGCCTGCATATCAAAAGGTCATGCTTAGAACACTTCTCTAGTGTCCTGGTATTTTATGAGAGACATGTCATTTAAGAGAGCACAGGTTATTCTAACAAGAAAATATTTATTTACAATGAAAATGTGTCAGCAGCTGACACTGTATAATGCACACCCACCAATCATGTCCGTTATTCTGTTATGGTTTAAAGCAGTAAATTATTAAAGAGAGAGTTGTAAAGAGAAGTTAGATATGTCAGGTGTGATTAATCTATGGTCTTGCATTATTTCAAGTACAGTGTCCTTATATTTGCATTCTCGTTGTGGGGAATTCTGGCATAAAGTGGCATAATTAAATCAGATATCATCTAAATTGCTGTTTAATTTGGCCCTTGGTCTCTCTTTTTCTTTTAGGTCAGACTGTTTGAGAGCTGTGTGCCTAGCATATGTATAAGCACATTTAGCAATTCTAATGACTTTGTAATTTTAAAATGAATGTTTGGACAAAAACACAGTCTTACCAGAAAGCATAATTGCCAGGCCTAGGAATGGAAGGAAAGGTAGGGGAAAGGGGATAGAAAAAGGAAAGGGGAAAAGTCAGGGAAAGGGAAAGGAAAAAAGTCAGGGAAAGGGAAAGGGAATTTCATTTGGAAGGGACTGTCCCATGAAAATTTCAGTTGGATGAGACTGTTCAACTGAACTGACTGTCTGAGCACTTCAGGGCTGACCAAAAGCTACAGCATGTTCTTATGGGCATTGTCCAAATGCCTCTAAAACACTGACAGGTTTGGGGGTATGGACCTCATTTCTAGGAGAGAAAGAAATATTTAAGAGTTTCTTCAATAAATAGAACAATAAGTGAAGCAAAGAATAGGTATCTAAGATGAAGGTTATTAACTAGGAAATTCTCCTCCTATATTTATATCTCAAAAAGCATCAGGCAAACGAAACAGCAGCAAGACCTCTACGCTGCAAGGAACAGCCTTTGAAGTTTTAGAAGTGTCCATGGAATAGAGAAAATAGACTGATTCTTAACAAAAAAGTATGTCACAAACTTTATAAATGCATAGGTAGGCTGATGCACTTTGAGAAAGAGACATGTCCAGTAATCTCGATGAAAAGAAGTAATTTTTACAAGGAATTCAAGCTTCAGATGCTTTGCTGGATGATGACTAGAACAGTAATCACATTCTGGAATCAAATCTTAGACAAACAAATGTCACTCCTTGGACTTCTAAGAAAATCAAATTATTTAGACATAGGTAAAGAAACAGAGATGAGGGTTAACAAAAGTTGTAAAACAAATACTTTGCATTTAGAACTTCAGAAAAAAAATGTGAAGCTGCTAATTCTTTTTCATTTATAAGTGATGAACTTTTTTTTCTTTTTTACCTTTTACATATGAATAACAGTTTGCTGTGACTCACAGATAGTAAATAAGACCCTATGGAAAGAAAAAGATCATATAAAAGGTTCGTTATTTTACTGCTAAATTAACTGAAGAAATAATACTAGCACTTGGGATTTTTAATGCAAGGTTTTTTTCACTGGAAAATGCTGGATTACTCAAATCAACTTTTGCTAAAGCTTATGTTTGTGTGAAAAATTTCATTACAGCAGGTAATCAGATCAAAGTGCATCAAGGAATCACTGGCCAAAACCTTACAATAACTCCCTCTAGAAATAGGTCGTAGGCTGTAGAGATCCATGGAGTAGCAGAATCATAAAAACATGCCTTGAAAGACACTGTTGGATGTGGAAGACATGGCTATTCCAGTCTGGTTTTGGGGTCGCTTTTACAGGATACAAAGCACAACATCCACAAAGGCCTGAGATGCCCCATCACTTTACACCTGAGAATTTATGCAATTATTTTGATGACTCGCTTCTAATGTGTCACCCAAAAATGACAGATCTTTTTAGAATTCAAGCAGATAGATCTCTCAGTTTTCTGAGGCACTCAGAGTGTTTTTAATTTCACAGTGCTAATTTTATCTTCTTTTGCCTTATTTTTTAAGAAAGTGAAACAGTTAATTATGGGATCAATTAACATGAAATTTTCAAGCAGAACACAGAGAAAAAAGTCTCCTTGCTTTTGTAGATACACAGTTACATCATATCCATTCTTAACTTTATTTTTGGTAACAAAATATATATTTAAAGACAGAAAAGCTGGATCCTTAGTAGTAAATCAATTAACCTTTTAGAAAAATCCAAAACCATTCATGGTGATATAAGTAAAGGGATAGAATCCTATTCATCCTGAAACAGCAATGTCATCACAAGACTTCAAATCAAATACCAAACCAAAACAGAATAAAGAGATTTAGACTTGTCAGGGTAGAAGGCCTGAGTGAAATACACAATTCCTTCCTAAATATTCTATAATTCCCGTATTTATTATCAGGCAGAATGATTGACATAGTTTATTTGAAGTTTTGAATGCAAATATTTCAATAAAATAAAATGTGCTGGTGTAAATAATTCTAGAGGCAGGATTCAGATCATATATGATGAACTATAATTAGTGTTATTCTTCAGCTGTGGTTCTTGAACTACAGGTGTTCTTTCAGAAATCAGAATTATTCTGTCTTAATGCATCATAAAGGAATAGGAAATTACTGTCTAATGGAAGCAGAAAAATGACCAGCTGTGAAATCTGTAGCAAGTATAATTATAATCAGAGCTACATAAAAGCACTAGCTACTTCAAAACCAGACATTGGGCTTACATAGAGTCAAAGAACAGTCTAAAAGCAAATTGAGTGTAAATAACTTTCAAAGGGCTTTGCTGCCTACAGTGCACCACCGACTACATTGCAGTAGTGGATCACAACAATTCTGGTTTAAATTATACACTGTGGTATTTGTTCTGTAATTTAAAAAATCGGTAAAACTAAGAGATAGCTTCCTGAAAGCCACAATATTCTACTACATCTCTATCCCATTCCTTCCCAGTCTTCCAACTTTCATATAATAGTGGTTTTAGAGTAGTAGTTGTTTAGAGTGGTTTAGAGTAGTAGTTGTAGTAGGGTTTCCTAATTTTTTAACAATACAGTCACAAAGATGAGTGTTCCTGTGTACATACAGAAATCCGTAAGTATATATGTGTATAATATGACCATTTGTATATAACATAAATCATACATATCCCACTGTTCCTACTGTGATATAGAGGTGTGCTTTTTTGTAAACTTGTCCTATGTATTATGCCTTTATGTAAGGGAAGAAGAAAGCAAATTTTTCACATTGTAAATTTGTGCTTACAGTCCCAGAATTCTTACTGACCTCATCAAAGCACAAGGAGAAGGAAATATATTTATCCATAATTGTTCCTTTATACATCTGCATTTCATTAATTATAAACAAAGAGAGGAATTACCTAACAGGAGAGTCAAATTCAGGAGTGTGGATCAGAACTGCAAGCATACTAAGACATTGGAATTATTTTGGATTCATATATTATTTACCAAAGAAAATCAAATATAAAGTTAAATGTAAATGATAGTCAATTAAATGAATCTTCTTCAAATACAGATTAGACTAAATTAATTTGAAAAGCCATGTCAATAAATCCCTTGATAGAGCAGCTTTTAAGTACACAGCAGAGAACATAACCCAGGCTCCTTAACAATGCCTCTCCAGGCTTCTTTCACTGCAAAAGACACCTTTTCGGGTGGACTTATATTTTTCCTTGGTGCAAACTCTGCCTTTGCTGCAAGCTGAATAGAAAGCCCAGTAATCTGTTCACTGAATATACCACTAACCAGCACATTAACTGGAAATTTCATTATTAGACATGAAACCACGTGTTCTTTGATCCTAGATAAAAACTGGAGATCTTTTCTACCTCGATTTGATTAAAGTGTGGGACATGTTATTTCATTGCGCAGACATAACTGAATTATCATCCATCAGCTGACAAAATGCTACTGTGACTGAAAAAGTAGACTGACAGCCAAAGGGGAGACTTAAATAAAGATCAAAGTGAGAACTGATCCCAGAAAGGAGGGTTAGGGTTTTTTTCTAATATATAGTTTCTACTATACTGTGATGGGAAAAAAAGTCTGCTCATTTCATAGGTAAGCCAGCTCAAAGATTGCTGCTTTGAAGATAATTTGCCAGGATTGTTTATTAGTGGGCTCCATATAGGCTCCCAGGGGTCTGTGATTCAGCCCGCAGCACACAGCTCAAACAGAAGTTATTAATTTTCCTAAACCTAACTGCTTTGGATTTCTCAGTCACATTTACTGATGAGCAGAGGCAAAAAATGAATACGGAGAGTACATGATTTTTTTCCCATTTTTTGCCTTTAAATCTTCAACATGATGAAAATATGATCTATGTGACACATAATTTTGTCTAAGATGGATATACTACAAACTTTTAGTTCCATACTCCATTTTCTTTGACGCCAGGTACCATCAAAGTTACCAGATGCTGCAGGAAGTATATGTTCTCCAAAATTATGAAATCAAACTTCTCTAATGTACAGGAGTTCCTGAGTACTTTAGGAACCTAGTCTTCAAAACTGTGAATGAGGACAGCTCTGTAAGTCATCATCAGGTGTTCAAGAAAACTGAAGAGGTTCAGGTGGTTTCAGCATGGACGTTTCATAATAAAGTACAACATGTACTTTTTTATGCAATATAGAGAAATAGAAGACTCAATCAATAACTAATTAATACTTTAAAATCACAAACTCAAACAAAATACAGTCAACTTAGTCACTTCATACACTCAAGAAGGATCTTAATCTCACAAAACAATTTAACTGAACCTGGATCAAAATTACCAGCCACAAAAATTACTCTCTGCCCTGAAATCTTTTATTAGACTTGCCATATGCTTATCTGAAATAGAATAACTGGAACATCAGAGTCACCCTGCATTTTACCAGAACATCTTGTGAATTAACAAGTCTTTGGAAACGCTCCTGAAAACAATCCATTATATCCATTCCAATAATGTGTACCACAAAAGTGTTTAGTAACAAATCTATTATGAATAATTATACATTATATGTAACCCCCCTTTTAAAAAACCAAATGTTTACAGACTCAAGCATAAATATGTCAATTACAGTTTTATATAGGATAATTTAGACTAAATCTTACCAAAGAAAGCATATAGGGCAGAAATATTGTGTTTAACATGGGTGATGTACTCTCAACCCATGACATCCAAAGAGATATCTCTCTTCTCTGCCGACCATCACCTCAGGATCCACGCAGCATGATCAGGGCTACTGAAGTCTGAACTGATTGAAGTGTGGCAGGAGGTGTGAACATGGGTCTGAGATCATGATGCGCTAGTGACAATAAGTGAACTTGGGTCCTGACCGATGACCTAAGATCATTTTTACTTCATTGTGGTCTCTTATTAAAACCTCACTTAATTTAGAAAGTTCAGAATTGTTTGGATGTCGATTTGTTTGTTTGCATTTTAATTCCCTAATTAGTACAACAGAATGCTGAAGACCAAAGCTAGAAAAATCTCTTTAGGCTGCAATATTTTCTTTCTCAATGCTCAATACAACTCCTCTACTTTGCATTTTAAACATGATGTGTTTTCCTCTCTGTCTTCTTTCTGACTCTTAAAGCTCCTTTGTGCATTTATAACCTGTTCATCTTTACAGAACAAAGAAATAGGCAAACTGAATACTTCCCAGGTGAAGAGTTTGAAACACAGAATACTGTAAGTAAATTATCCATGTATAGTGCCACAGAATATTAAATCCAAGACCTCTTATGTCAGTTTTTCTCTTCCCTTCCAACTTTCTTTCTGAGAAGTGACTTAATCCTTAGTATAGCATTCATTTGCCCCTAAAACAGTAAAATCTGCTGTATACTATCATTCCATGTCTTTCCTCATAAAGAAAGCGATTGCAACACAATGCCTGACTGCAGAAAAATAAGAGTGAATTCAAGTGCTATTGGCAGAAGGGGAATCTGTAGACATCTTGCTGCTGAGGCTTCCTGGTTCAGCTCCAGTGCAGCATCTCAGGCCTTCAGGCCTGCAGGAAGTTACCCTCTTCATTTTCAGTATCTGTTGTCCCAGCTGGCAGCCACTGCTCACATGTGACAACCCAGCATTTGTCAGTTTGGGTACGGCCAGTTGGGTGCTCCGCTCTGGCTGTTCACCACACATCACTGCACTGAGAGGGAAGAGCTGTGCATTGCACAGCACCAGAGTGTAACCAGCTTCTGTTTACCAGCTATGGCACTTCATCCACTCCCTCATCCACACTACTCTATTTGCCTCTCATTCTCTATGTGTCTGCTTGTACTGTGCAGGAGGCAGCCCCCTTAGCTCTGCCTTCAGCCCTATGCCACCTCAGTCTTTTGCTATACCCTTCTGCTACACTGCTTACAGTAAGCCATCCATAATCACCTCTTGTGAAGTGCCCCACTGCCACCTCTGCTCAGCATCACACTGAACTGCCTCGAGCCAGAGCTGGGCACACCCCTGAAAAACAGAAAGCACAGTACGGGAACTACTGCAAATAAAGAGCAATAATATAATTGTGACTCACGTTTTCTGTGAAAAGGTGTGCATCATGAGTCATATGAAATGGTGCTCTGAAAGTGATCTAATTGTGACTTGTATGCTCTTTCCAACCCCTGCTGAATGCTGCCAGAAGGCAATCTATAAATTACATTAACGTAAGGTCATTTGAACTACACAATGTGTAGCTGAGCACAAAAAAGATGGCCTTATTTGAAGAAATTCCCCACATTTAATAAGGGCTGTGGATATAGCTAATATCTATTTGGATATTCAAATATATTTTCATGTGTTTTAATTTAGTAGTTAATACTTCGGTATCTGCTATTACCTTTTTTAATTATTATTTTTAAAATTTTTTCGTAGACGCATCATGGTTGTGACCTCTCTCCTGAAATCCAGGCACTGCCAAGTATCTCTTCAGTTGTACCACTGTTGGAAACAATGTAACTTTTAAATTTTTATCTTGTCTCTCGAGTTAGGCTTGACTTGACTTTGCCTAGCGGAAAGGAATTTTCTTTAGTCTTTTTAGGAGATAAAAAGAGATGGGCTTAATGTACGGACAGACTGGGAGTAGCCCAAAGATACCTAGAAAGATAAAAGGCCATCAGCAGAACATCAACGGAACATCAGTGGCCATCTACGAACATCTACCCTTAGATGCCACCTCTGGCAGAGTTGGAGACATCCAGCCCAGAAAGGACTGATAAAAAAATCGAAGAATTAAGACCTAATTAACATCGGAGGCGAGGAGATTCGGATCCAATGGGAAACTGAATACTGTGGGTTTCTCAACTCTGCGCCAATGAACTCTGAAACAATACATCTCTATGAGTTTTGACCGTATAAAATTTGGAGGGAAATCCTGTGAAATTCATGTGTCATGGAATGATTCTCTCTGCACACCCGGGCTATGTGTGGATGAGGTGATTTCTGGGGTACATCCCGGCCAGAACAACATCCTGGCCTGATAATAAAGTAATGCCTTGACTCTCTAACACTAAAAATGTTGCTGGAGGGTTTTTGTTTTCCTGCAGTTTCAGCGACACCACTGCTGTGTAGACATGTGTGACAGAGAATTCAAATGCAATGTATGTAATCGACACCTTTCTTGCCTGGCTAATAATATATATGCCCACCTTACCATTTTTAATAGTCCTCCTAATGATGTAATTGTAACTGTGCAAAACTTGCCCCTACTGTCTAGGTCAAGTGTCCCTCTTGTTATTGTAAATATATTTGGAAATAGCAAACTAGGAACCCAGGTAACTAAAACCCCAAGGAGATTCCCTTAACAACAGCTTTTGATGTGTGCTGATAGTATTGAGTTCGGCACAAAACACTGCAGCTATGCCACTTTTCTCACAAAAACTTCAGCTCTGTGGTGGTTATGGTGTCAGTCACCATTTTTATATGGTAATCTCACTGATACAGCTATAATCCAGGCAGGAGATAAAAAGAGATCAAAGCCCTGGACAGTCCAATGGCTGAAGACTGCTCCCACCTTCCAGGAAAGTGTTCTTATCTCTTGACTCTCCTCACATAGTGAATCTCCCCTCTCCTCTCTGACCCTAGGAACGCAGACAGACATTGAAGGAGACTTATGTCTTCTACAGATAACACAAGACTTATCTCCAGAGCCTGCAGCTTGGACTCTTTGCATGAAGAAGAGAACAGCGGCTCTGACTCCTGGCAGCAGTGAGCACTGAATTCGACTCCGACAGATAAGCTGGTTATTTAACATACAGATAAAGAACATAGAGGCCACTTAAATCTAGCAATGTTTTAATGCATTTTGTTGAGTTAGAGGGATGGATTTCTGAGCTAGAGTTTGCTGACATCTGCTTTTTAAAAAACCTGATGCCAGTACTGATACTATTTTACATATCCTACAGAGTATTCTGGGAATCTAGGGAAAAATAAAAAATAATAACTATAATAAAATTCTTTTGCATTTCCAATCCCTCAATACATTTTTAATAAATTAATATATTTTTTTACAAAATCTAGGCTCTCTTTCCCATGAAAGGTTGGACCAGCTGATCTTTCAAGAGTTCTATGTTTCTATGCTACGACTTGTGTAATAAATTCATATAAATACAAACATTAAATAAAATAGTTATAAACCTCTCGGCTGGAAAACCCAGTAGCATGTCCCATCATCTATATGCTGGTGAATAGCCACTCAGCTTTGCACAGAGTCCTTTCATAATCACTTTATGAAACTGGCAATGTTTTCCCCACAGCTGACATGTGCTACGGTACCATGGTTATTTAAATTTAGAATAAAAGCAGAAGGAGCCAGTCCCTAATCTAATCAGTAAAAAAAGCAGAGTAGATCTTCAATATTTGACAGTGCCGCTAGCTTACAGAAAAAAAAAAAAAAATTTAGAGGAGACCAATATTTTAACTGTTTACAAAGACATGAGTTACTGGAACTTCTACTTTTTAATAGGACATTTGAGCTGCCAGTTCTGGATAAGCATTGAAATTCACAATTTATTCTTTAAATAGACTAACTTCTGAGATGAACCTCTTTGTAAATTAGAGAAATATAAGTAGCTCATAAAATATCTATTTGATTTTTATCACTAGGGATAAGAAAACCCCAAAACCTGTATGGAAGATAAACACTGTTCCCTTTTTCTTATTATTTTGTGTTGGATTTGTATTGTTTTCTGGCCTAGGGTGGATAGTTACTTCACTAACACACCAAGTATTGTGTTGCAAGTTCAGCGTGAGCTAAAGAGGTCTGGAAGTCACTACCTTGTAGGGTCCAGTAAATGACCTAAAATAAAGAAGGTTACTTTTTTCTACATATAGACTATCATAAGACAATTATTATAATTCATTTGATTGACAGCTTTCTTTCTAAACTATTACAAAAAGGTTCTTTTCCACACTGGGCCTTGAGGAAGAGAACTGTGTGAAAAGTAAATATAGTAAATATTTAATTTATGTGGTTCTAATTCCACACTTTACATAGGAATTGCACTTCAAACCCACAGAACGAGTAAATGTTTCTAAACTAAGCTAAGCCACTAATGTTAGCTTAGTTCTTGGTTTTGTTCATGACCCTCAAGGCTGACATTCTCTATTCTTAGCATGAGGGTTTTCATCACTTACATTAAGTGGGTATTTTGTTTCTTGTCTGTATAGTTCTTCTAACAGTTACTAAGAGATTTATTTCCCATTTAGTAATAAGCGAAAATTCTGTGATTTAAACTATACAGCCAACATATGTCTAAGAAGCACTGACGGGATTAAAAAAGAATACTTACCTCTATTTTTTGAGCTGTGAGTCCACTATTTTTCTCTTTGTGGAGGCCCTAAGCACTCAGAGGGGAGAACTTTAATTATTTATGTTTATGAACATGGCATAGGCAGACTATTTTATTTAAAATTTTCTCTCTCACTACATTTTTAATGTCTTTCTTGTCATGAGTTTTTGCAAAGTTTTATATTTATACGGATTTCTAGCAAGATTCTCCTCAAGCCTGCTGCAACAGATGGATCATTTTGTAAGGGCTGCAGAATTAGGTTTACAGTACCTCCAGAATAATTTTAATGATGACAAACTGAAGCAACACCAACTCCTTTGCATCTTTTATTCTCTTAGGATATTTTAATTCCTCAAAGAACAGATCAAAATAATGGGAATTCTAGCAGAAAAACACACAGTTATTTTAATTCTTTACTTTCCTAATAAACTTTGTAAAGGGGGAGCTGCATAACAACGTTTGCATTAACATTTGCATTATCAAGGTCCAACTACATATTTTTAATTGCTGAGTATCACTTATTTACTGTCTATTGTGTAAATCACTAATTAAATCATCTTAACACCAGACATTTGAAGAAAGAGCCTTTCATGTCCATTAAACTAGCCATATATGATAGGACAGACATCAGAGAAATTACTATTTGTACCAATATTGTACCAAAACTATTTGTACCAATATTCCCACATTAACTATCTTGACAAATTCATCTGGCAAGAAAAACAGAAAGCACTTTTGCAGGAAGAAATTAATATCTCTGTATCCTGAACTCATACAAAAATGAGGTCAGGGTGAACAGAGGCAAGGACTGATTTCTTCATGCTGCAATGTATCTACCCATAGCTCCCTGCTAAGGGAGTCTCCTTTAGACTGTCTCCTTTAAATATTGATGATTTATTCCAATTCAGCACTTCCTCAAAAGTTCATAGGTAAAAATCTGAAAACTGTTTCAATTTCATGAAAAACACATCAACACAATTCTCAGCTTTATTATGGCTATTTCACTGAAATATCAAAGTTTTACATTTCCTTTTATTCCTCTATCTAAAGAATATTAAGATAATAATATGCATGTGAAGCCTTTCTGTTTTGCTTTGAGCGTTTTGGGATTTTTTGATTCGTTTTTTTTTGTTTTGTTTATGGGGGTTTGTTTTTGTTTTTGTTTTTGTTTTAGACAAAACCCCTGAAGGTGATAAGCAATTTGCATTATACATCAGTATGGAAAATACCCAAGTTCTCTGCATCTGTCCGTGTCCCAAAGATACCAACAAATTAATACATTTCCACTGCTTTCCTTAATAAAATTTCCTTAATTTCCTTAAATACTACAAAGGTAGTCTTTTGGTGTATTATAGCTTAATGTTTAACTAAAGTATGTTTAATCAAGACTTGTGGAAAATACATGAAGTTATTGGAGGAACTGGATTCTGCTAGAAATTTTGTCTTTTTTGGCTATATTTTAGGAACTTCAAAGTTATTTGCTAATGACATTCATGCTTCCACAAATATAAGAGAACACATGGAAGTATAAAATTCATCCAGACACAGAACTGGCAAACTTTTACTGAATTACCCAGAATGTACCTTTATAGAAATTAATTTGACATCATGATTGTACATAACTTTCAGAATAACAGACATTATTGATTTAATTTAAGATTAGAGTAACTTGGTTAAATATGATATAAAGCTGTTGCATGCAATGGGGTCTCAAGCATTTATCAAACAAATTTGATACTGTAAAAGTTTATACAAGATCAGTGCTTTCTATATGCAGTGGTGTGGTCATGACTGTGATTCAATACCCAGTGCTGTATACAGAGTGTGTGTTGTATTCTCAGAAATCCATAGTGCCTGAAGCATTTCCCCACTGCAGCAGAATAAGATGTTACACTTGAAGCTGGTCTAAAAGAAACCCTGAAGTGTACAGAAAATGCTTAAGAGCTCATCCATATTAAAAGACTGTCCTGCTCGGTCTGAGAAACAAAGCTGTAGAAGAAATGTTAAGAACACTTATGGGCTTGCTGCTATGAAAATACAAAAGCCTGAAGAAGTCATGAATATCTAGTCAATTCTAGATACATGCATGTAAACACTTCTTCTCCACACAAATTTCATAAACTTCTTGTTTTACCTCTTAAACACTGATATCCTCTGATTTTCATCCTCAGTTACTGTTTGAGTTGGGACTTGGAGGCCAGCTGGAAAACACAAATTAAGCTAGCACTTGGGGATGGGAAACTTTGAGTGTCATTTCCCTCCAACTTGAACAGAGGTTGTAGGGAAAAGAAGCAGGAGTAAAAGTGTGGCCAGATCAGAAAGACAACCTAGAAGGTCAAGCAAAAGAGTTATGAAAGGTTTGGCTAGGTGTACAAGGAGAAGTAAACACATTCTCCAAGGCAAGATACAGTTTGAAGACAAGTGAAACAAGAGGAACACCAACCACAGAATAACACAGAGTCCCACAGCTTGAAGCAGGCATGACAAGAAAGACTACAAAGTCAGTCAGAGAACACGCTGCAGAAGCTGATATATAGATCAGGACAGAGTCAAAGACAGGGGCAATAAAATAAAAGCAGTAAAGACTATCAATCAGACACTGGCTGAATAACAATAGAAAACAACTGAGATTCCCTTATACATTAGCAGGGAAACAAAGTCAGGTGTACAGGCCAGGGATTTGCTGGACTGTCAGCTGCTTAGGATGCCAACTCAAGCTATCTGAAAGGCTGAAAGCTGAGTTAAAGCCTGATGGAGAGTCTTTAAATGGCACGCAGTTTTCATGTTCCACAAAGTGTTGTAGAATTATTCTTCTGAGAGCTTCTTTCTATTACTGTAATAAAACAAGGATGCTCTATAAAGAGGACATCATATCCTATTATTAAATCCGCTTCAAGAACTGATGTTGTTCCCTCTTAAGGTCCAAACACTGGTTTTCTTATGGGAAAAGAAAGCCCCATATCAACTAGTCATTCAAAAGGATCTCTGGACTATCATATCCAAAAGATTAAGGACAAAGAAACTCCTGGTTCCTTGGGATAGCTGGCAGCAGGAAGTCTGCAGAGAAATTTTGTCCACAGAAATAAAAGCACAGTTTCCACTGACTTTAGATTTTAAGCATATGCCTTGCTGATAAACTCATCTATGCAGCAAGAGTTGCACATGTCATGATGTTATTGCAAAATTGGTGGACAGAAAATGCCCAGATAGTATTGTACATAACAGGTTCACAGTAGGTTAAAAGCTATGGCAATCAAGCAGTAGCAGAGAGAAGCAATACTTCAGTGCATAAAACGTAAAACAGCTAAGTTACTAAAGAGTTCATTATCAAGAAAAGCAAGGAAAAACTGTCACGACTCTCATGTGATTTCCCCCAGCTAAAAAAGTTTGTTACTTGCCTGAAATCATCAGCTATTAAATACAGTTAATTGTGAGAATTACACTGGTTCATTTATGATCTTGTTGTTTCATGTACCACTTAGGAGTTGGAACATTAAAATTCTGAAATTATAGAAGTATAGAGATAAAAATTGTTATATAAATCTAGATTCTCATGGTCCTGTCCTGTAGGACTGCAAGAAGTGAAGAATTCTAATAAATACTGCATTGCTAGAATGCAGGCTTTCATAACTGATCTAAAACATGTCCATTTATATGCTCTAAAGCAGAGAAACCTAAATTTAACATAGAAACAGAATGAAAGGATCTACTGGAAGGTTATTTAGTAAGGTGAAGTATTTTCCACCTAGGACTCAAGGGAACATACAACAGACCAAACACAACATGGAAATTCTGATACAAATATGTCAATAGGAATCTATGATTCATTAAAACTCAGTAGTTTCCCTGTGGTTTGAACCATATTTGCTGTCTTGGAAGAGCAGCGATTTTATTTCCCCTGAAATATTTTCCTTCCCAATCTTCTAGCTATAACCCAGCTGATATGTGATCCTTCCACATCCTGCAGGAAGCCATGACTGTGGCAGAAAACCCTGCTTTCTCTGCTGCCCAGGAAAGAGGTCTTGGCACTTATGTCAGCAGAGTGAAACCCACCAGTATGAAACATGTTGGGCTCTACACCAAGTTAGGAAATCCAAACCTGGGCTCTTGTTAGTTTTGTGGGTCTGCAATGTAAGGCAAACAAAAACATCAATTGATCTTTGAGACTTTCAGTCTCGGATATCAGAAGAATGTTCAGGATCTGCTGCTTCCTGTCCATCTCAGCCACTAACAAGACATGAATAATTAGTTTTACCTTCCGAAAGACAACTATTGTAATCTCACTGTCCACAGAGACATTTATATTCTAGTAGAGTTATTCTCTATTTTTCCATTTAAACTAAAGCATAACAATTCACAGTGGAGATGGCCATCTGCACATGCAGTTAGTATTCAATTCTGTAATATATTCATATATTAATTAAAAGATTAGGAATTTCCTCAGTTTTTAATTACTGACAAGCAGATCTGGAACAATAGTGAAAATAGTTACTCATAAACAAGTTAAATTTAATCTAGTTGGAATGCAATTGTTCCTGTTCTCCTTTTACTGCTTCTTCCACAAATGTCCTTGAACTACATTTTTTGAGGAAAGAAATGTCATTACAATGAAAAAAATGCAGTGTCATAGGAATATGTGTGGGGAAAGATTGCTTATATACTAACTATGGCACTGTTCTCTTAGCTACATTTGTGTCTTCAGTCATGTCCTGATTACAAAATGACCATTTCAGGAAAGTAGACCTTTATCAGTACCTCTGGAAAAATCAAAAGCAAAACCAACAAGACCACAAAACAAAACAAAAACCAAAAACACCAAAATAAAAACAAAACCCAAACCAAGCCAACAAAACAAATCAAAACACTCCCTCTAAAAACCCCAAAACCACAATAAAAACAAACCAAAGTAAAACAAAAGAACCCCACAAAAACAAACAAACAAAAAACAAACAAACAAAAAACCCCAACAACAACAACAACAATAAAAAAAACAACCCACATAAAACACAAAAAAAACCCCAAACCAAAACAAACAAACCACAAAAAAACCCACCAAGAAAATTCCAAAATCTAAGCAAAAGAAAAAAAAGAACACGCTCGGGAAGAGAAGATGCACAAGATTACTAATTTCAAGCACTGATCTGGACAGGCTGGATCATGGGCTGAGGCCGATGGTGTGAGGTTCAACAAGGCCCAGAGCCGGGTCCTGCCCTTGGGTCACAACAACCCCAGGCAGTGCCANTTTTAGAAAAAAATTCTTTATGGAAAGGGTAGTCAAGCATTGGAACAGGTTGCCCATGGAGGAGGTTGAATCAACACCCCTGAGGATATTTAAAGGACATATAGATTTGGCCCTGGGGGTTTAGTGGTGGACTTGGCAGTGCTGGGTTAGTTGTCCCAATGACCTTTTCCAAACCTAAATGATTTTATGATTCTGTGACTCTATGAGCAGGGGCCAGAACTACACTGACAGTTATTTAAGAATTCAAATCAATTTTTGAGTTATTTTTTTCAGCAGCGATGCCTTATGGAATAATGTTTGCCAAACAGAGAGTGGAGGTCATTAGAATATACCTGAACTGTTTGAAAAGCAGATAGTGTCAGCCAAGGAATGAGATTTAATGTAGCCTACAGCATATTTCCGCTCATAGTGAATTAGGAACATCATTTTCACTAAGTATCCAGAATGCATTCCACTTATTTATGAACGCAGTTTGTGCAGAATATGTTTCTGGGTCAAAAGATATATACAAAGTGTAGCTTTTGAAAGATATCACTGGTGTACATTGTTAGTGTTCTTGGGAATGTCTGGCATCTGAACCAATGCAATAAAATGAGGGATTTGCCTTCTGTCCCCAAAAGACCTTTTCTTGCAGCATTATCATCAGTAAATGCCTCTGAATCAGCATGAATAATGCTGTCTTGATGAAAAGCACTTTTTGCATCTACTAGCAAAGGGGAAAGATTTTAAAAGTTTCATAAAAGGAAAAAATAATAGTTCTCCACCAATATGATGATAATATAGAAAAATATCTAGAATAAAAAAAATGAGGTAAGGAAGCTGAACATTTTAGTTCACAGGATCCCTTGTACAGTGGGAAAAAAGGGAAGACTAAGCCCCTTTTTAGCTGCTTTCGAGCCAACTAAAAATTATCCAGGTAGAGTGAAGAAAAAAACAGGCCTTTTAATCAGAATGACTGGTTTTTTTCAAGAATTAAAATGTTCTTTATTTCTAGGCCAACCATGCAATCAGAGATTTTGAATTTAATTTTGACTGATTGCATCGATTGCTCCTTGCTCTATACATGCTACGTCAGAACGGTTTTCTGACACATTGGGATAGGTTTAGAAAATATTTTATATGAAAGACTATTTTTATTTGTAAACATTAAATAATGTCATTTTCATCTTCATAAGCCACTACAAAAGACAACGTGAATGCCTTTAAAAATACCCTAACCCGAAATAAGTCTACAGATAATCCATGTTAAATAAGGAGTCACAAACTGAAAGTAAATGGAATCTTTGCAGAGAAGTAGGTCTTCAGCAGCCAGGGCAGGTGGTTTAAACTTTCTCTGCTATTGCCTGCACATTTACAACACTAGTGTTGAATGCCTGACTTCTGAAGTATTTGGGGATTCTTCTGTTCCTCTCACCAGGTCCCCTTTTCTTTAAACACATAACAAACGTAAGTACTGTAAAGAGGGATTAGGTTTCAAAATAAAAATCATGATTGCTGTAGTTGCACAAGCACCTTCCCAAAAATGTTTTTGAAATGTGTGAAATAGATTCAACTTCTTAATTTAAATAAAGATGAGAAGAAAAAAAATAATTCCAATCCTCATGCTCACGTCAGGTGATGGAAGAAGCCACATCAGGACAATTGCTGGGGAGGGATTCAGGGGACACTGCTCCCACAGGTTCTGTGAAACTGCCATTGCCTGCACTCTATGCAATACATATGCTGGAAATAGCACATGATTAAATTTGCAGGTATATGCCAAACTTGTTAGAAAGCTTTCCATCTCACATTACAGAAATGTTGAATTTAGAAAGGAACCTACAGGGAGAAACCAGGTGAAAATAAAAACACTTCTACTTCAAATTTTGATAAAATTGACCAAGATATCACCCAGTTGATATTTTTCTTAATTCTTTAGCTCCTCTAAAATATCATGCCTATTCCACTTTGACTAGAGAATGAATTTTTGCTCTCCTCCACTTAGATTCTCCCAAGTATTAAATCCCAAATCCAAACACAATTAAGATACAACAAAAAATATCCTTCTGGAAAGAGGTCTTCTCTACTCTGTAAGGACAAGTCAATTCAAAAGGTTTGGTTAAAAGACCTGCCCACTGCAGAGAATTGGAAGAACAAGCAGAGAATTGGAAGATCACTGCTAAAGGAAGTCTGACACACAGGACAAACAAGGAGGTGGACAGCTGCTTCTCAAAAGGAAGTGAGAAAGCTGGACACAGAACTAGGCTTTCTGACCTGCCAGCTTATCAGCCTTATCTGACAGATCCTTGTGTCTAAGCCAACAGGCTTTCTACTATTTTATTCTGATATTGCTTACCAACCTAAAGCAGTCAAAGCGTCTCAGCATAAGTGACAGGGTGATCTGAGAAGGTACTTAGATATTTATCTAATTTTCAAATAAATAAGACTGAGTTTGTTGCTAAGAGGAATTGAGTGCCTCCGTATAACACACATCATATAGAACATACCTCTGAATCTTACAGATTTGGGCAATAAATTTTAGCTCCTACAACTCTTTCCACTCTTCTACTTTATCTGTCTTCCTATCACAAGCTCATTTCTATCCTTCTATCTGCTGGCCTGCCGCATGCTCCCTGCTCAGAGGTTAGTATTGCACCCCTTTCAAACACTGTCCTGGGTCCTCCTTTCATCTCATAAGGAAAAGATAGGAGTGAGACAGGAACTGCAGGTGGAGTCAAGCTCTCCACTGCTGCAGCACCCAGCAGAGGCTTTCTCAGTAACTAAGCAGGCTGACTCCCTGGATGCTATACTATCCACATGAGACACGCAGCTTGGCAACAAACCTGTGATCTACCACCCTGGGACCTCAGATATTGGTGGGTATATAGAAGAATTCCTGCAATACTGTTGAGTCACAGTTCAAACAGTAGCTAGTAATTCTGTACTGTTATGGCCAAATTTTAGCTCTTAATCTGCTGAATTCGCTGGATTCAGGGCACATTTTACTGAACACTTTGCACCCACACTTTGCTGAGCACACTTTTGTTTTTCAAATGATTAGGCACACCACTGTTCTTACTGCTCCCTGTCCACATAACTATGACAGCTGAAAATTAGAGTATTCCTTCGTAATATGCACCTAAGTCATGCAGCCAAGAAATGGAAATGGTACTAATGTCTTGTTAGCGTAAATCAACTGATGGAGCTTACATTGATAATATTGTATTATCAATTTTATTTTGTTGTTTTTATGTAATCTGTTGAAAAACTAGTGTTTTACTACAGTGTAAAATCAACCAATGAAGCCTCTGTTGACAAACTGATTTTATTTTACTGTAACAGTTTGTCAGAGGTTTAGTACATCTCACTTCTAACACCCTAGAAAGGTTCATAAGGCTCATTTCCAGCATACTTATTCCACCAATGTCAGAATATAGCAGGAATATAGCCACAGAAAGCAAAGTTTCATCTCTCTTTGTGTATCATGTCACTGCAAACTTAATTGGACCCATCAGACAGCAAAAGAAATAGAGCTTACTCCTCTCCACATACCAATTTTGATCTGATTTGCAGAGCAGGAAAATACCATGACTTTACAGGACACGGCACATAAGAAACCAAGAGTCTGATCTGCTGGCATACCCGTACTTTATCCAAAAGAAAACTGTCTGTATAGAATAGTTAGAAGCAAGACAAAGGTACTTCTTGGGATATTGCTATTACCTAGCAGCATTATCATACATAATTAATTTCTTCCTTAGTCAACAGAACTATATCAGTAGTTCTTATAAACTTAAGTCAAGTGTAAAGAAGATACTACCCATAATTGCCCTTCCAATTTTACACAAATTTATTACAAAATTCTAAGCACCTCAAGAATTTAAATTCCAGTGCAGCAACTATTTTGCAGTAAATCACAGCTGCAGACTAATCAATTATTCAATTCTCTTCTGTGGTTAATTGTAGGGCCATCAACTATTTCAGATTGGAAGTTTCCTTGGAAGATCATCTAACCCAGCCCTCACCTCCATGCAGGGCCATCTCTGAAAACAGATCAGGTTGCTTAGAGCTGTATTCAATGGGATATTGAAAAACCTTGAAAAATAAGATTGCACTTAAGCTCTCAGAGCAACCTCTTTCACTGCTTTACTGTTGCTATTGTGGAAAAAACCTTTCCTTATATAGCAAGATATATTTCCTCTCATTGGAATGTTGATGGCTGGACTTAATGATTGTAAAGGTCTTTCCCAACCCTAACAATTCTATCATTCTGTGATATACAGCCTGATACCTCCTTACAGATATGCGAAGGATGCTCTGAGGTCCTTCTGAAACCCACCACACACCAGCAAGCCCAGATCACTCAGTTTCTCCTTACAATGCAAGAGCTCCAGCTTCCTGGGCAATCTGGAGACCCTCTGCGGAACTTGCTCCAGTATGTCATCCATGGGGAAGGTGAGAGGGCAGGGAAAACACAGTATCACATGTGCAGTTTAATGAGGAGGGCTGTGCTCCTGCTAATAGAGTCCTCAATGCTACAGAATTCTTCTACAAATTTGCCAGCAGCACCAAGGGTGAATATAGTATGTATATTATCAAAGATCACACAACACGTATGTGTATACATGTGCTTTGTACATAGTAATTTTAGTTAACCAACAGATAAAATTATTTTTAGCTGTTAAAAGATATAATAAATTGAAGATAGCTACGGAATCTGGTTCCACTTGAACCCTTGAGGACTTTCCCCACCACTGAAAGGCAATCCATACTAGATGAGGCCCATCCAGCTCCTTACTCAGTAACATTATCCCTTGATTTTGCTCTCTATTTCAGGTGATAAAAACAACTATTTCCCAGCTGTCAGCAGCCTTGCACTAATCTCTGTACATTGCTGTCCCAAGCTCAACTGCATTATGAAACGTCCTGAGGCACCAGTCCCACTGAAGCATCTGCACACCAGGTTTGTTCCAGTTGCTGCCTCCTTGAAGACAGTGAATACAAAAATGTATCTGTGTCATTCACAGTTCACACAAACCATCATTCCATACCCCAATGACAGAGAGAAAAACTAAAAGAAAGTCATGCTTAAAAATTGAGATAATTTTAAAATTACTAGCTGTGACCTTTTATCTGTGCTAGGTTCCCTATTTAAAATCCAGTCACTGCAAATGCAGAGGTCTGATGAATATCAGAACAATGACAGGAGGAGGAACGTAATGAGCTAATTACTGAAAATGGAGCAGACTAAATCAGCTACTCTTAGTATCCATCCAAGGGGGATGATTACTGCTGTTAGTTCCAGTTAATTCCTACCACTGTGGAGTTTGGCCCTTAAGAAGGAAAAACATGAGGCACAACCATCATGCTTAGCTTACAGTGAAGTGCCAAACTAAACTGAATCACACACTACAAAGTCTTGAAAGCCAGAAGGGAAAGAAACACATGAAAACAAAGCAAAACACATGAATGCAAAATTATTGTTTTCTGAAAGAATGAAATTTTCCAGTTTACTAGCTGCCCTTTTTCTCAAGTCCTGGCAGACGCTTTTTTTTTTTTAGCATGAAAATCGTTCAGCGACTTCTAGTCTATGGGAAATCTTTGGGAATTTGCTAGAAATTCTTTACTATTTAAATAGTGCCCTACTATGCTCCGATACCAAGGTGTCATTTTAAGATACAAGAATGATATTTATCCCTATGCAACAAGCTAGCACAAAATCCACACACTGTTTTGCTACACCTAACTTTTACAGAATCCATTGTTTAACTGTTGAGATTGTCATTTAACATTTCTTACAGCAAAGGTCTGGGGAGAAACGCTACTTTAAGTAAAAGTTATCCAACTTTCTTGTCAAGATAAGCACACCTTGCCCACTGAATTCCCTATTTTAGAGAAATAACAATGCAAAGTTATTAAGTTACGATATATTGCAATTAAAAGCCCAGTGTAAAGTAAGGCAAAAATCAGATACAACTGTAATTTTGTGCTACAGCTTTTAATAAACTCATTTGCAAGCATATAGGAAGGCCTGCTGATTTCTTCACAGATTGTTCTGAGAGCTTATGGTAAGAAACAACCTCAAGAAGCAAGAGGAAAGCTGACGAATTACAGCTTTGATCTGTAATCCTGATGCAAGTTGTGGACAATCTTCTGTGCCTCAGTTGTTTGTCAATGCTGTGGGGAAGACACCACTATTCACATTATTGCCAATAGCGCATTCTCAGCAACTACAAAGATAATCTCTCCTTATCCAGCGTAACATGAAGTTACATTCACAGAAAGAAATAGTAACAAGAGAGGAGACACTTCAATATTTAAAAATATTTTTAGAGGGGAAAAATCCATAGTAAGCTTCTAACCCTAAATATATTTTTTCTCTCTTATGTCGTCCTACCTAGCTGCTATTCTGACCTTTTTTTACCTCTTTTTGTGAAAAAAAAAATCTCACCCCAGCCTACAGTACAAGAATAGGTGATGGGTGTACAAACAAGAGGACTAACAAGTCCTGAAATCATTACATTAGGCTGTAAAAAGCAGGAGATTTCCTGAGCCTGTAAGTGCACCCTTCACCTAATGTTATTCCTCCTCCTTCCTTCCTCAAAAACTCAGTAGGGAACCCAAAGAGCACTAACATTCCTCACAAATAATAGTAATTTTTTATGACAAGGTAATTTTTTATAACAAGAAGAAAGGAACATATGCACTCATCTAACATCAATTCTTTAGATATTCCACCACAAATTAGACACTTCAAAAATATAAAATATCAATATGAATTTTTCTCCTATTTTTGAAGATCTTTAGGCATTACTCTCCTTCTCAGAGTAAAA
This sequence comes from Melanocharis versteri, assembly GCA_013397845.1. Taxonomy (NCBI): domain Eukaryota; kingdom Metazoa; phylum Chordata; class Aves; order Passeriformes; family Melanocharitidae; genus Melanocharis; species Melanocharis versteri. Next base: position 2,484,926 of record VZTG01003728.1, read on the forward strand.
TGTAGATGCTTTATTTCTACATGTTAATTCTCATGATTTTTTCTCTATGCAGACTCAATAGAACACAGATGATATGCAGTGTCCAATGTAACCAATCACAGGTAGCCCTGGACACAATTAATGAAGGTTTCTGAGTGTTTATCTCTAATAACATTTCCAGGTCCTTTGTCATAATTAACTACATGTGTTACAGGCACATGGGTACAAAATGTGATTTGAGAACAGGCAGCTGCCACTAGGAATTAGTTGGTACTAAAGAGAGATATATTTAGCCATGAATCAAATGAGATAAACTGATGGTAACATTTGAAGCTGAATGATTTTAAATGCGGACCCCTCTTACGGGGGTAAATAACACAATTCTGTCTTTCAGCCTTTATTTGCTCAAGTTAACTATTTTGCAACAGCCCAATTTCTGTCAGCAGGAATCACTCTCATAGAGGATGCAGAACTGAGATCTAAAACTGAAAATTAAGATTTTCACTTGCAAGTGATTTCAAATCTGGAAGCTTCTGACAGCAGGAAGGAGTACAAAGACAAAGAACTGAGTTTCTTTTGAACACATTCTCGTGCATGGTAGAAGTAAGCATGCTATTTTCATGCACATAAGCAGCATACTGGCATGGAAGCCAAATCACAAAAATTACTTATGACACCCCTCTTTGAAACACCCCAGAAATAATTTTGAAAAGACATTAAAAACTACAGATTTGTGCCAAAGCCTGTTAGAGACTGAAAAAGACAAAACCAAAATGATTAGTATCACATGTGGCTCATTCACTTATGCAACATGCCGCAAAATCTTGGCTTGGGTTCAAGGGAAATGCCTGGCTTTTAGGAAATAAACTATTTAAGATTTCTAATGCAGAACACTACAAAGGACAATTAAATTACAGTCGAGATAATTAACAGTAAGAGAAATGGCAGCAAGCATTACACAGTGTTCTCTGACAAATATAAACAAATGAGAAAGTGGATTGGGGAGCAGAACTCGCTACTGAGAAAACTAATTACGTATCTTCTTCCTAAGCTATGATTATGAAACAGATTCCTGCCCCCATAAATAACAGGAGAAAACAAATAAAGTCTTGTCAGTCTATTCTAAAGTTCTTTCCTGATCTAATGTATTGCTCTAGGAGACCTTTTGCTGCCTGGCCCATGTCCCATTGGGATCTATGTTGTCCTTTTCCAAACATGAAAACACACACATTTGTAGAACGCTTTAGGAAAAGAAGACAACTTCTAAAAGTGGTATAAAAAAATGACCAATCAAAAAATCTGAGACTAAAAAAATCATACAAGCTCCGCAGCAAGTTGTTTGTAAGGCACTGTGTCACTGACTATAAAGTAGATTTTTCTTATGAAAAATCACACCCAGAAATGCTCATAAGTTATCAAATTTGAAGAAGTACAACCTCTTTCTCCATGGGAAGGATTAATCACAAAAAACACAGGGTGGCATGGGCATTGAGATCAAGTGGACCCTCTGCAGATGGCATCAAGCTGAGTAGTGCTACTGACACACCTGAAGGATGTGATGTCATCCAGAGGGACCTGGACAGGCTTGGCAGGAGGTCCTATGGGAATTTCTTGAAGTTCAATAAGGCCACGTGCAAAGTCCTGCACACAGTTCAGGGCAATCCCAACAAACACAGGCTGGGGATGAACAGATCAGAGCAGCCTTGAGGAGAAGGACTTAGGGCTGCTGGTGGGTGAGAGGCTGGACATGACCCAGCCATGGGCACTCACAGCCCAGAAAGCCAAACGTGTCCTGGGCTGCATCCAAAGAAGTGTGGCCAGCAGGTCCCAGCTGGGGCCACCAACATAAGAAGGATTTGGAACTGTTGAAGCAAGTATAGACAAGGGAAAGTTATATGGGGTCTCGAGCACCTGTTTGTGAGGAAAGGCTGAGAAAGCTGGGGCTGATCAGCCTGGAGAAGAGAAGGCTTTGGGGTGACCTTAAAGCACCTTCCAGTACCTCAGGGGGACTCCATAAGAAGGCTGGAAAGGGTGCATTTACATAGGCATGTAGTGATAGGACAAGGGGGAATGGCTTCAAACTGAACAAGGGCAGGTTTAGATTAGATATATGAAAGAAATTCTTTACTTTGGAAAGAGGATGGTGAGACACTGGAACAGGCTGCCCAGAAAAGCTGTGGATGCCACATCCTTGGAATTGTTCAAAACCAGGCTGGATGGAGCTTTGAGCAACCTGGCCTTGTGGAAGTTGTCCCTTTCCATGGCAGAGGTGTTGAGACTAGATGGTCTTTTAAGTCTCTTCCTGAACACTCAACCCAAAACATTCCATGATTCTATACACACCGTTGGAAACTATTAGTGGTGTACAAAAGATTTTAAACCTATCAGTCTGAAACAGATATTATGACCTATCTTCAAATAATTGGAAAATATAACCTCACACCAAAACAAATTGGTGTGTATTTGTAAAAATATAGCATCAGCACCATTTCCTGGACCAAAAAATACAGATTTCCTAGAATATTCTGGATTCTGCTGGAAAGATTTTTCCATAAACATCCATGATTAAAATAAAATTCAGACAATCATTTGGTATCCATAGATACATCAGATCAAATAATCAATACACCTCTTTTTTTTCCCCTAAAATGGATGCAAGCATCTATACGTATACAATGGGATTAGGATTTATTGTTTCACTTGAAATTTCTGCCTTGATGGCTATGTTTTTCCTCAAACCACTCCAGAAAAATTAACAAAGCTGGCATATTCACATCTTTGAGCTCTAAACTTTCCCAACTGATAATTATTACCATCCATCTTAGTATTCCTTCTGAAAAAGTCCTTTTTTTCATCAGACATTGAAATTCAGAATGTGAACAAAGGCACCTGGTTCTAATAAACAAAAAAAATGCCCTAATATTATTAACTATTGGCATCATCTCAGCAATGGCATCCAGCTAAAGGAGGCCTCTGCATGCATAACACTGATTCACTGGCTCATGTCTGTCTCCTTAATATCATTTGCACTACTCATAATCCACCCAAAGTGCTCTGGTGGTCATCAATTTCCAGCATACTGATTTTTGCAAAAATTCTGAAAAGCCATGACTAAACTGAAATTAATCTCTCATCCACTGGCTGTTCTTGTTGTCAAAGGCCTCCCTTTATTTTTCAGCTGATAAATGTGATTCAGCCATCAAAAATATAAGCATCTATTTTACTACAGTTATGCACACTTCTTTCTCTGTTTAATAGAATATATATTTCCAGAGAGGAAATTTTAGATGGAACTTTTGTTTTAGAGATGCATTTTAATACAGAATGAAGCATCTTCTGAAGATAGGTATTTCTGGCTACCAGTCATAGAGCCATGGCAGATTACCAGCTTCAGACAGATTCCACTTCTACATTACCTCTCTTTCCCCCATTTTCTAATCTTAAACCTGTATCTCTATCTAATGAAGCTTCTTTCTTAACTTGGCTCTTTTCACTTTGGGGGAACACTGAGAACCAACTGTGTACCAACCGAAAACCCGTCCCTACGTGTAACAGTTACTTAAAACTCCAGAACAGATGAAATGAGAACTTGCTACCACATACTTTTCTGAAGGCTTTTTTGTTTGAATCACTCAAAAGAGAACATCATCGGGTTTGGAAGTTCTGTCCATAAATTTACAAGATTTAGAAATCTGAGTTGAAATCTTATCAAATAGGTCCAGGAAACAATTTAGTTGTGTAAGAGAAAATTTTTCTGATGTAATAGTTAGAAGTCAACTTTGATATAATGTGGCTGTTGACTCAATCACAACAGTCACAGCACTTAGAGGGTAATGGCTAAGTTAGATTTACAGGTGATTTGGATTTTTGATTTACAGGTTCTAGATGAAATACAATCAATCACTTGAATTAAGACTTCCAAGGACATTAAAAGCTATTAAATTTATTTTGTTCCTCCCTAACTTACTCAAAGACCAACTACAAAATCCCTTTCAGAAACAGAACATGGAGCCTATTAACCTCCAAAACACTAGAAGTCTGGCAGCCCTTGAGATACAATTTGGGTTACCAAGGGGATGAATCACAGTGATCCAACATTAGCTCTCTCAGTCTTGGAAATGATTGCCATAGAGGAAGATTTTTTTCTTATTTAAAGCTATATGGGATCAAAAACTGTGAAACAGTCAACCACATTTAAAACCTCTGTACTGACAAAATCCGTAAGACATTCAGAAAAAAAAATCCCGTATTACTTAGGTTTGTAGTTATAGTCACTGACACAAAACAATGGAAAATATACTAACAGACATTTTATGTGGATGAAAATTTGCAAAATAAAAGAAAATTTCAGCATTTAAAATTCCATTCTAAACAGGCCATGTTTATAACCACACTAAAGGAGATATTCCCATATCACTGGATTTAACTGTATGCGTCCAAGAGAAATACCATAGCAGAAGGTGAGTGCTACTTTCGAAAACTCGAGTTCTCACAAGAGACATACACTCATTCTGGTCTGTTTAAAGTCATATTTGGGCAAATCACTATCTCAGTCTTTCTTTTACATGATCAGAAAAAAAAATCTGTAACGAAGTGAGTTCTCCTGGCATGCAGAACAACCCCATTTTCTAAGAACCCATATACACAAGGGGAAAAAAAAACCAAATTTATTTTTGCGTAGCAATTTATCTGAGTTGGGCTGTTAATTAGGGCAAACCGCTGGGTAATCTTTATGTTCTCACTGAATTACATGTAAGTAAATCAGGTAAAAAAGCAAAAGGTCAAATAAAAAACTCCCCAAGCTTAAAAGGGCAAGGATGATCATGCTGTACCCCTGTGTCACTGCTTCATGTTTGAGACCTTTGGTGTGGAAGCATACTGTGTGCTGGCAACACTGCTTTGCACAGTGATTGAACTGAGACAAAATTTTTTAAGATGTATGTTCATCATTGCCAAAAGAGACAGCCCCTAGCATCTTGCCAGAACATGTTCAAAACGCAACAGATCCACACCTAACTCTGTCTTGCCTGAATATCTCCCACTCGTCAAGAAGGTGTATATATTAATTTATTCTTTTATACCCAGAGAAAGAAAGTCGTGCAATGTTATTTCACTTCCTAACTGGCAACACAAAATGAAAAATATCACAGGACTAGGTCCCAAGGGTATGTTGTGGTCAGAGTGAACCCCATGGTTTACACAAAGGAAGAAGGAAAAATAAACTAAGAGCTAAAGAGAGAATGGTCATTGCAAGCCGGGTGGGACACAGTAGTGCTTTTATGTTTGCAGAGGGAAAATAGGGCTTTCCAAGTCAAGGTCACTCAACTTATTTTTCCAAGATGCCCCACAAGAGTTTTTATTTCTAGCCAAATACACTAGGCTAGTGTATTAGTGTATTTGTGTAGTAGTTGGGCTAATCATGTAAACTACTATTTTCCCCTCATTTTCCTTCCTCACTTACATGTGTGAGAATGTATTGTATATCTGCATTCCTTCCATAGACCCTGTCTGAGTGTCCCACAGGACACCACTGGCCCAAGTAGGAATGGCTAAGAACCACTGCATTGAGCCAAGAATTTCTAAAAGAAATCAGATCGAAATAATGTGTGATATCTGATACTTCAAAAGGAAAAAAAAAATTACAATTTAGTAATAGGAAGCTAGTAAGTAATCTATCAGAAACCACAAAATATAAAATTTAGCTCTTAGCAATATTTAAAAATGGAAATCAAAGCACAAGTACTACCAGATTTCCTGGAATCCACCCAGTTCCTGACTCTGCATCCTTCACCACAGTGAAACAAGAAGACTGCAGTCCTGCTCTGCCTTACCTTCAACCTCTTCTGTGATCACTTGTGTACCACTACCACACAGCTCTTAAAAAACCTTGTTATAAGGGACAGGTAGGCAAATTTCCTATTTCCCTGGATCCTGTTGTTTTCAAAATATTAAGACTTATCTGTATATAACAGAAGCCTTAGCACTAAAATGGCCACAACTGAATTATCTTGCACTTGTCTAGCCAAGAAATACAGCTTCATAAAAAGCAAGGAAGCTTTTCCTGGGAGAAGGCAAAGAACTGATTTGTTTCATAGATAATAAATATATATGTATGTCCAGTCTTGCTGGGTCAAATGAAAAATATTATAGCTAGTTGGTATCTTCTCTAATAGTGTACATTAAATATTTAGTGAAAATTGCAACAAGGTGGACATATATGATAGTCATTTTTAATATCCCTCCAACCTCCAAGCACACACAGCTCTCTGGTTTCCTGAGAGAGAAATAGAAAGTTTCTATGTCTATAAATACTCTCAGTGAGTATCTCTTAACATGAGTTTGCTCAGACTTCTCTTAATTCGCGTAAACTTTTACCAAGAACTGACATTGCTTATCTACATGTATGGGACTGACAAAATTTATGAAGAATTCCAGGTTTTGTTATTTCTATCCATTTAAAAACACAGGCTCATTTTTCTCATACAGACCAGCTACTATGATGGCTGGTTTGAAACAGGATATTTCTTCAGAGTGCTGTAGCCTTTCAATCAAAGCAGGAAAAAAAAATTAGCTCTAAATGTATATAAGTTTAATCTCCAGAGCTGAAGTCCAATTAAGAGTGTTATGTACAAATGCCTTCTACCCTTGCTTCTTCCATGTACAAATGCCATCTTCTATCATTGCTTCTTTCACTTAGCTTTAAGGTTCCTGTTTCTGCACAATCATAATGGCATTCATTATCTTCAGCACAGAGGCACTTGTCCTGGGCTATCTGACTTTTCTGTAAGGTCTTTTCATCCTCCAGGCTGCTAATTACAATCTTGCTGCAGGTTTGACATTCATTTTCACAGGACTCCTCATATATGCTTCCATCACATCTTTCTTTTGGTTTTCTCTCTTCCCCTCTAATTAACACAATACTGGCTATCCCAGCATTTCCATTTCCCAGCCAAAGCCACTATAACGTCCCTTGCCATCTTTTTAATGTCTTTCTGCCTTGATAGGCTCCATACTACCTGCAACATGGCAAAAGACATGTTCACACTCAGCAGCCGTTCAGCGAGCTTCTTTGTCTACCACACACATCATGTCCAAAGACCAAATTAATTTCCTGTGGGTCACCCTTGCTTCTGTTGTGATTCTGTTACACACCACCAGCTCTACCTTATGAGATGGAGCCAGCTACTGACACTATTTTGACCCCCTCAATAAATTCAACTGCCAGAAGCAGAGTGCCATGAAAAGAAAGCATTATTAGTATCTGACAGATGGACATTCTGAGAGGAAGCTGGTCTAAATAAGAGCAGAAAAAATATTGTTGTCTCATGGACAAGAAGCAAGACAAATACCTGAATCCTTTAGGTACCCTATACAAGACTACCACCATATTCAAAATACCATACAAGCATATGACTGGGAAAGTAGCAATTATGAGCATGCAGAAAGGTCCAAGTGCCACTTGTCAGCACAAATCCACACAAGCTTTCTAAATCAAACTGTGAATGCCTCTGTCTGTTATACAGATGACCAGTGCATATCCTGTTCATTTATTACAGGTTTGTTTCTTCAGCACATTGACATCACGTAAATAACGGGCCTGCTTACATGTTTTTTTCTCATCTAAATTGTTTCTCAATGGAGGATTGTCCATTTTGGACAAAATTAAGTGAGTTTGTGAAAAAAATCCCAACCCAACCCAAACCAACCCAACCCACAAGCTTAATAAAAAACCAAGGTACTAGTCTTGCCTTTGTTTTCTGGAGTAAAAAACTTGCATTATTTGTCTCCTTCTACTTCCTTTAGTTTCTCTATGTAACACAATAGGGTTTTTCTTCACCTGTTGTCAGTTTGAATTTCTTTCCCCATATGAAGTATCTCCAGTGCAGTAGATAATTCAGTAGTCCCATTTCCTCTGGAAATACTTCACCAGGCACATGTAAGAGCCTCGTGAAGTATTTCTTTATTATATTAAAAATATAAGAATAAGAATATTAACTGTTTTTCCTCAGGTGGTTAGTAGGAATCCTTTTTTTTCTCATATACAGAGATCATGCCTTTATTCAGTGGTTGGTAACTAAATAACTTATAATTCAAAAAGTAATTTCTTATTCTTGTTCCCGAAGTGTCCAATTTGATATTATTAAATTAAATTCCAATTCTATTACCTGACACTCGAAAGCTGCTGGGGGTTTTTTATGTATGATATACTGATCCTCTTCTATACTGGTAAGACATTCCAACTTCCCATCATTTACAATCATTATTAGCATATACCTACTATGTATTAAGTTTATTAACTATTTGAGTCCTAAAACCTTTCCACAATGCATTAGTAGTCTGATGTCCTCTCCTATCAAAACAGCTTGTCATTAGGTCCTCACTCACTCTTCTTTCCACTACTAAACTCAGTGTTCTCCAGGAAATTATCTTTATTCCTTTTGTTCATATAGTTGAAGAATCTTACATTTACACCCAGCCAGCTGAGATGCTCACACTTCAGCTCTCACCCTTTTATTTCACTCTTAGCATACGTGATGCTACATCGTGTGTAATCATATCCACTAAAATCTAGAAACCCTAGTCACAAAATTCTCCAAAGAAATTGTGCTTGAAGTAAATTGCAGTAATGGCTGTTAAGAAGCCTTGTAAGATGACTAGAATTTGAATAACTTTTGGATAAGAGGTCAGAAATAAGCAGTCCCGAAAGATTTCAGAACACTGCAGAAAGTACATGTCCTAATTAAAAGGTGAACATAGAATTCTGAAATATTACATATCCAGGTGTTGTTTTTTATTTAGCTCAGCTCATTCTGGAATGCTTCATCAAGATGAACAAATATAGGCCTTGATAGTCAGCATCACAAATCAAATCATCTATAAAGGAAAACAAGAAACCCCTATGGGAGTTTCCTTCATATTCACTTCTGCAGAGTGGGCTTTATTTCCAAAAAAAATAAACCAAAGTCAATAACAACTAATCTATATGGGGCAACAATGCCCACTGAGTATCATTCTTGCTGTCACAACAGAAAAACTGATTTCCTGTGGCAGACCTGAATTCCTTTTTCTTTTTATAAATGCACACAAATAATAACCTGATGTGCAGAAAAGTAAGAACTTTCTCTCTAAATACATAGCTACCATCATGTATATATACATAAATATAACTATATATATATATATATAATATGTACAGAGAGATACCATATTAATTTTAGAGGAAACACGTCAGCAAATTACACCATTGACAACTTCCATCTGAGTTATTGACTGAATTCATTAAGGTAAAATTCTCTGTGTTTCTCAAACTGCAATTCATAAATAAATAAAGTCATAAAAGGTAAAAACTGGAGAAAGAATTTGTTTATGAAGAGTGAGTAATAAAACAATCTGGGTTAAACCAGAAAATACCAAGATGATTACAAAAGAACAATATGTTTATTCAGGAAAGATTGAGGGAGATTAGCCTTCAACTACACTGAAAAGAAAGAAAAGTGGAAAAAACAGTCTCTATTAAAAAAAAAAAAAAGCAACCAACCAAGCAACCGACCAAGAAATAGCAATGTAAATACAGAGCTAAATTCTCCAGTGATGCTGTTCTGTTCGATATCAAAATTTCACACATATAAAATCCACATGCATTGCCCATTATATATGTAAGCTACTACAAACATCCTCATGTGACACAGAGACCCTGACAGCTCTGCACTCTTACAAAATGCACCTAAGCTTACTTCCAGAAAAAAATGCAAATTGACTAGCATTAAATAAAAATGAGTTCCTCTTGTGTGACCCCCATATCCTCCCTCAGTCACTCGAGTCCCTTTCAACCCAGCATAATTTCAGAACGACTTCAACATGTTTTAACATAGCACAGGGAAACAGCTTGCACTGAGCAGCAGGAGAGGGCAAAAGTGAGCTTTAAATACTATCTCTACACTCCTATTTTCATGGTATTTACATTATGGCTCCAGTCCAAGGCTCTGGCCCTGTGATTTCAAAGCAACAACTGCACAGCAAGAGTGCAACATTTTGCTCTAATCTACAACACGAATCTTATTAAAATTCAGCAAAGAGCCTGTATGAGCTTTTTTTTTTTTCCTTTGTTGATCCACTGCAACTGTATAGATTTTATAAATTTGCTGCTAAAGTGGTTCATAGGACCTCACAGCACAGTTGATTTCACTTTAAGGAATGCTGTCAACATGAATTTCATTTTAGAAATAAGCTTAGTTTTGCTTATTAAAATGATAGCCTAGTAAGTACAAGTTACATTGATAGTTTAAAGTATACGGTCAGATTTCTCTGAATTCTGTTGAGCTTGTACAATTAAAATAGCTCATTTCTTTTTCAAATTTAGTCCAATGTAATTGTTTTCAATCCAGATCCCTGTCACAGCAAAATCATTCTTTTCATTATTTCTTTCCCACCCTGACTCCTCACTTGAAAAAAAAACCCCAAAAATCATGATATTCAGATACATATCTATGAAATACTCTCCTATCCAGCTTTTAGGGAGCCTATGTAACATTTATATGATCTTTGCATGTGTGTAAGTGCTGGTTCATGACAGTTCTTCCACTGGTATGTGCTTCCTGACAGTCACAAGCTGGTGACTTGCAGATCATTATGTGGAAGGCAAAGGCAGCTGAAAAAATGTTATACGAGAAGGCAGTCTGGTCACAGGTTAGGGGGAGCTGCAATTACTTGAAGTGTGGCAGTTTGATGATTTGTTGGCCTAAAACATGGCAGGATGCATTTCCCTGGAGTCCAGTGAAGAAAACTGCTTAAGACACACTATAGAAAAGTGCTCTGGAAAGGATCTTACATTAACTCAGTTTCTCTTATAGAATTCTCACATAAGCTTCAACTTAAACAGTGAGATAAGCCTTATTTGGAATCTCAATTATGCTAAATGACACCTTTTCTCTCCAATTATTATATGCCTTTGAATACAGATGCACCTTTTTATTAATAACAGGAGTCTTCGTCAAAGAATATTTAAAGTTCAGCAATGTGAAGTAAGCACTGGAGGGTTCTGTAAAGCACAGAACTTCGTAAAAGAGTGAAATCTTTGACCCAAGACTCCACAGAAGGCTTTCAAAAAACTGTTGGAATATTGAGAAAAATAGTGGAACTTAATGCTGGTTGCAGTTGCACAACTGACATTTACCTCACATTTCCTCTCCAAACTATTTGAGGCCAGGAATTTGCAAATACTTTGGTGTGCATTTTGGAGGAAGCATGCAGGATCAGGACATGGGCCTGCCTAGACAGGGTGCAGAACTTATAGTCACCATCTTTTTTTCTGAGTTGAGTTTAAAGACAGCTTTTAAAAGCCTCAAGACAGGCACTTTTTTATAGCAATAAAATTGTAATATCTCATAAATATTTGAACAGCCAGTGCTGCATTTTAAATAAATTGCATATGAATTTTTAAAAGTACAATCACTGGCCAACATGACCTGTCCCACAAAGTATACAGCATGTGCTCTTTGCACTTAAGTCTGAACTGAACATGCCTTCTATTTTGCCAAGGCCTTTGGTACTGAAGATTGAACCCTGGTCCCATACAAATGCAGTTAGTTTTACAAGATGTGTATTGTTTATAATGGATGCATCTATGTTTTTACACACTGAATAGTTCCCAAGGCAGCATTTCTTGCAAAAAAAATTTAATGAGTAGAGTTCTGGATTTTCCAGTAAAGGACTGTAGTACCACATTCGTTAGCACTTTTGTAGTGTGATATGCAAAGAAATAATACCAACCATCAAATGTAGTATCTGATTTTTCACACCGCTTATGGTGCCCTAATTCATAAACTGTTGGTCCCATTTCCACTGAGGTTCTTTGTGCTTTCTCTCACATCATGTCCCATTGCATGAGCAATGGCAGTCAAACTTGAAATAGCAGCACACATATTATCTTTCCAGTCTCTGCTTATATTTCCCTCTGCTCTGATGCCTTTAACATTTAGCTATACTAGTTATTTATATTTTTATACATTATATAGATTATATAAATTACTAGTATGTACCAAAGTTTAGAGAAAAGACAAACTGTCTTGTCTGCTTTTAGGTAAGCAGTATCTCCCCTTTCTACCTGTTCATTACCACTTCAATGGCTGAAAGTGAACTATTCAACAATTTCTTTCTTGGCTACCTACCTAAGATGATGGAAAATTGTAGCTGATCTGGATCCATGGGTGCAACTTTAATAGAAACAGAAAAACATGTACAGGAAACAGAATACAGAATAAACAGGGCAAGGTAAAGAGAGTACTAAGAATCCCTAAATTCAGGAAATATACAACTTCTGAAATTAACTAAGACTCCTTAAAGCTGGACAGCTATTAAAACCTCCTGGTGGTTCTCTGATAGATCTGAATACAATAGCTCTCTCTGTACTATAATAGGCTTTCCTTTGACTGTACAAATTTTCAATACCTCTTGCTGACAATTCCAGATGCTATAAAAATAAGGGTAAAAAACAATTAAGGAAAAATTCTGATTAATAAATGCCAGTTCTTCTGAGAAATAAAGTATACAAAATATGACTTGCATATAAGTGGAAGTACTTTCAATGAGTATATAAGAAGCATCACATGAAATAATATAGCAGTATGAAAATAGGATCCTACCCCAAAACTTTCAGGCTCTTCAAAGATTTATATTGTGTAGAAATAACAAAAGAGGAGAAATGAAATAGTTTAGGCAAACCATATCCGACTACAGCTGGATAACATGCACCTATTGAAGGGCAGCTTAAAATGAAACAAAAGCTTCCCAGAATCGCACCTTGTTTCAGCTAACAGGAAAAGTCCAGAAAGAGATCGCATTCTGTCTGTCACAACTACATTGCTCATTAACCATCTTTTCTCGGGAATGGTTCCTCTAACAGACCAACATTTGTGAACATACTGCATTGCTTATCACAGCAGACAGGTCAGCCCCACCCATGTCTGCCTGAAGCTGCTGCCCTTACAGGCCATGCCTGTAACAGCAAATTAAGTTGTGACAAAAAGCATTTCAAGGCTATCGAATTTGTCTATGCTGTGAAACTGCCAGCATGTTTTGTCACATGGTTTTGACCTAGGCTTGCAAGCACTAACAGCTCCTGGGCTGAAGGTCCAGGACTTAGCATAGGACGGAAACCTTTCCCAATACAAGATCTAGATATGTCCATTCTCTTTCAGGGACTGAAAGAGTTTAAACCTATGGACAAAAGCTATTCCATATCAGCTGAAAACCAGTGCCGAAAGACAGTCTCAGAATGTTTCATCCACTAATACAGCTGGATCCAGAGAAATCTCAAATTCCAGCACCGGAACAGTGTCCCCATGGAAGTGGTCACACCACCATTTGGACAAAGCTCTCAGGTACATGGTGTAACTCTTGGGGTGTCCTGTGCAGGACCAGGAGCTGCACTTGATGATCCTCATGGGTCCTTTCCAACTCAGTACATTCTATCATTCTACATTACTATCTTCAAATCACTTTGTCTGATGTGTAACAGCACACACATTTGATTTTCATGCTGAGATGAGGAAGTCTCATTTTCAATATTAGATTTACTATCCTCAGCTAAAAAGATTGTGTATTCAAAGCAGCAGCTACACATTGTCACCAACAGCTGAGAAAGGAATAACAAAATATACTTTGCAGTGGCTATCACTGGAATTAAAAACACTCAGATGAGACAGATGTGACAAAGTCAGGACCTGAAAATCCTGTGAAGAAATATTTGCTACATTTCCTATCCTCTTTCTCCACATGCTACTCCTACCTCCACTTTTATTGCTACAGCTTTCACTATCTTTCTACTGAACCAGTGTATTTAGTGATTCTTGAACTGATTCTTATAGCCCAAGTCAGGGTCTCAGGGTATTTCTGCAATATTGCACTGCCTCCATATTTTTAAGTTACTGCAGGATACCCCGCAATGACTTCAATATCAAGGCAATTCTCATACATATTGGTACTCCCAGAGACCCTTCTATCACACACACACACGCTTTTTTTTTTTTTTTTTTAATCTGAATTCTATTTACTGCTAAAGGACTGTTAGGAAGCTTGTAGAAAAAAAATAAAAGGTTCCTAATATATATGGGTTTTTTTAAACAGTTACAATAGTTTTAATTATTGAATGATGACATTGCATTTTCTCAGTCAGCTTATGAAACCTAGTCCTCACTTAGCCCTTAAGCCCTATGATGATTTAGAGAAACTGTTGATGTGTAGGAAACAACATTTTGGGCATCAAATGAAACTGTCACAGACACTCCTAAGAAGGATATGCTGACACAAGCAGCTCTTATCCTGTCTTCTCTAGGAGGATATCTTTCTATGTGATTATTGCACCTAGTCCTTGAAGTCTATGGCTAGTCCCTGGGAAAAGCCATCTAAGTAGCAAAACGCAGTGCTCTTCTTTGTGCAGTGTTCTTATTTGATATTTGCACCGAAGTGCTACAATCAGATGTGGCTGTATGAATGCAGTTATAACTTTTTTGTGCAGTAAACAGATCACAGAGGGAAAACTTGATGCTTCATTCCTCAGATAAAATTAGTACTGCAATCAGTTTGAAATCACTGAGATTTCTGATCAAGTAAATTTTAAAAATGAGCCAAAGATGAGGTATGGATAAACTGTCAGTTTATTATGTTGACCTGTCTTTGCAAATCTTATGCTTTCTTCTAAGAGCCAGTATCTGGACTTTATTTTTCCTTATTTTCTCCTCCCTATTCTATGGTTTATTTTGACATGTTAGCTAACAAATTCTACTGTCTAAATAAGCCTATAATTTGTCCAGAAACTCTTTCAGGCTGTTATTTGTATTGTATCATTGACAGTTCACAAAAGTAATGTAAGGCTTTATAGTACCACAGCTACAGATAGATTTAAAAGGTTCTTATTTTTATTTTCTGATTTACACACCTTTGAGCTTTTAATAATTTTAGTTAGAATGTATTTTTGTCAAAATTAATATTGAGAAATCATTTTTTTAAAAATTCAATATAAGTTTGAAAGTGAGAAAATCTTATAGCCTTCTAATTCCAGCTCTTTCCTTTAATATTACTAATTCAAACCAAATGGAGGAAAAATATATTACTTTTTTATTATTTTACTCTGTAAAACAGCCTAAAGCCCTTTAATAGACTTTTGTCCTGTGTCTGTATGTGGTGCATACAGACAACATTTCTTTACAAAATATTTGTATAGTTTCAATGGAGAAATCAATACCTTTTTAGGTAAAGCACAATTTTTTTGGATCCCTGTGCTCTAAAAGGTAAGAGACATGTTAATATTCTGTTTTCCTAATGTTCACAGCAGATTGTAACACTTATAATACGCTGTGAAACAAAATTTCAGGGCCAGATGGTGGTCCTATGACAAGGTAATGTGCTACCACTAGTCAAGTGGTATAGCACTTGAACTCTGAACTTCTTCCCATTCCACTAGTAAATACCATGGAAAGAAGGTGTTTGGCTCAGAAGGGAAAGAAGCAAATGTTACAGTGCTCCCAGCAGGCTCTTTCAGGCCATTTGAAAATGATATTACAGCAAAGACTAGATGGAGCACCATCCTCCCCGACTTGAAAAATGAAAGAAGACAGTTCAAGAATAAGACACTATTGCCTCCAAGCAAGAAAAAATCTCAAACAAACAAAAGACTTGCAGGGCATCCCACTACGTAAACAGCATCTACCTCAATGTGATAACCCTTCCTAGTTCACCTGTGAAAATCACACTCTGAATTTTATTATTAAATAATGACTCTGCTTCCTTGAGTGCCCATGCTGACCTTAAACAAACTTCTAACCTCCACTGGTAAGCATATGAGAATCTTATTCTGACGGAATCTGCAAGCTCCAACAGGCTTCAAGTTGAACACAAAGTATGTTGTGGAAAGCACTATTAAACAGGAACTTGAACCTAGAAGAATATTGTACAAAATTGTAAAAGGACAAATTGGATTGGATTGATTGTGTGTCTAGCTAGGGAATTTCAGTGACTTAACTGCATTACTATTTACATATTCCTGCATTTTATTGTCAAGCAAAAATAGCAGAGCAGCATCATTCCATGTATTTCTTCACTTAAGTGCATGGCAAAATAATTCAGTTCTGATTTTGTCACTCAGAACACATTTTAAAGTTGCATTTCCAGTCTTCTGACTTCACAAAACTGTGAGATTTTCAATAATATTTTATTTCATATATGCTGAACATCAGCTATCACACGATGCCACCGAATAGTTTGTCGCTGATTTTGAGGGAAGCGTTATAACCTCATGCAAGTGTTATAACCTCATGTTTTTACTCAGATTTAATATCAAATCACACTCACTATGATTCACTTGATTTTATATTCTATCTAATATAAATCGTCTTCCATAAATGAATAAATGAAATGAAAATAGATATTGCAAGAGCACTGTTCATTTTAGAAAGTTATTTGCATAACCAATAAAAATAACAAAATATAATATAGACAGAAGTTACATATATAGACAAAGCCTATTAAGAGTAATTCTGCTCTGGATATAACTTAGGAGATGGGGTAATAGTGCTCTATTTCAGATTTTGTGCACTAGAATAGCTTTCTGAGATCCCTTACTGATTTTATTGAAGGTCTCACAGGTGCAACAATCAAAGGATTTACCAGCACGCTTAACAGCAACACAATGCTCCAACACAGAACACTCCATCTAAAAAGCACAGACAGCTGTAAGTGAGCTGTTGCAATTTGAGTTAATTTGTCAATGACAAGGCCTTTTAAGAACTGGCATTAGAAATTCAGTGGGGAAAAAAACCCCAAAACAAACAATCACCAACACAAATAAAGATGCACGGCTGGCTGGGATAAAAACGTTTTGTATGAAAGATCTGAAGCCTTGTTTCTAACCCTACATCCTGGTACATGACTCTCACAAAGCAGGACGGTCTCTTCTATGCGCTGAGCCTCTGTTGCCTCTTCCCTAAGGAACACAGAGCTCTTGGGTTTGTTTCAGTCACTTTGGTTGCAAGTTTTTTCAGGCAAGGACTGACAGAGCTTGTTTGGACTCCAGTGTTAACGCCATGTAAAGAACAACAAAATACATTTTGCTGGGAAGAATACAGCTGCTACATCCCGTCTATGCCAGGGATAGACCTGAACTCATCTAGATCGCTGGACGGCTTTGAGCTAAGCACATATTTGTGACATGGAGGGGTGAAAAATATACTGGTGTCAAACTAATCACATGACAACCTCGTAAACTAACATCGCTGCTTTTGCTAGGAAAGACATGAACAATAAAATCTACTGTAATGGTTACTTGGTGATTAAAAGAAGAACTGCGTAAAAAACTATAATATGAACACACTTTTATTGCTCCATTATAAAAAAAAATAAGGCAATCTAATGCAATCTCCAACATTAAACTACTACAAGAAAACCAGCATGTTATTGAAGTGTTATATATATTTATTATATATCACGTTATATTCATGTGATATATAGTTACCTAGTATGTACCACTGTTATGCTAATGATGATAGTGATAACCTAAGCTTAAAGAAGCAAGAGAGCCAAAAGTTGAGAGCCAAAAGTCTTATGTTCCAACTCCTAGAGGGGGCAGAACAAGAAGTTATTTCAGATACCAAGGGCTGAAGCCTAATGAGATAGAGCCTAGGGAACCCTGGAAAATTCTCCATTGTACTATATTAAGAAAATATTCAGTTTATCTGCTGTTTAAATCATGTTAGATGAACTAGTCAGATTTGAAACAAGATTTTCTGAGACTGAATGGCTGCCCACCATTAAACAAATTTTAAATTATATGTACTCATGAGGAAAAAAAAAAAGGACAATCTGGGGTTTAAGGCTCTTACAAATGTCTCACAAAGGAAACACTACTCAAAATCCTCAAGTACCCCAGGAAGACCTGAAGCTTTAACTTCACATTACTAAAGGTCTTGCTATTCCTCCCTCTCCTTTTAGTATCACCCTATCGCCCAGGAATGAGGGGATGAAGCATGAGTTTTTCCTAAATCCAACCATGTCCTGGGGTGCACCACGCACAGCTGGGCAAGGGAAGGGATTGTCCCGCTCTGCTCTGCGCTGGGCAGCCTCACCTCAAGTGCTGTGTGTGGTTTTGGGCACCACAATACAAAAAGGACACAAGGGCACTAGAAAGCATCCAAAGAAGGGAGACGAGGGTGGTGAGAGGCCTTGAGGGGAAGCTGTATGAGGAGCATCTGAGGGCACTTTGTCTGCTCAGCCCGGAGAAGAGGAGACTGAGGGGAGACCTCATTGCAGTCACAACTTCCTTGTGAGGGGAAGAGGAGGCACTGATCTCTTCTCTTGATGACTGGTGACAGGGCCCAAGGGAATGGCATGAAGCTGTGTCACAGGAGGTTTAGGTTGAATATTACGGAAAAGGTTTTCACCCAGAGGGTGGTGGGGTGCTGGAACAGGCTCCTCAGGGAGGTGGTCACAGCACCAAGCCTGCCAGAATCTGAGAAGCTTTTGACAGGACTGTCAGGCACATGGAGTGATTGTTGGGTTGGTCCTGTACTGCGCCAGGAGTGGGGTCCCTCCCAACTCAGGATATTCTATGATTCTATGGAATAAGTTTTGACTATCATTTATTTTTGATGAGAGCTTGTGGAAAAGGAAACCTTTTCCCTAGCATCTCATTTTTCTCCACTGAGGAACTTTTTACTCTCTCTAAGGTATAGGCAAGGAATGAGGGGTTTTGTATGCCTGGGTAACACTATCTCTTTGCGCATGTTTTCTTCCTCAGCAGAAGACAGAAGATGTTCCAGGTGATCAGAATGATAGAGCAAGAAATTATGTCTTCTGTTATGTATCCACTCTCATAGCTCCTACATGAATTCATAATTTTTTAAGGGAAGACACCAGATCCTAAAACTGGTATTTCACAGTACTTTGATATAACATGTATCACTTTCAGTAGTCTAAATATTGCACAGATGCTTATAGCTCACTGCACAGATATTAATATGTGTCAACCTGTATTATTTCCTAAAGGAATTTAATTCATGATGAATAACTGTACTACAATACCTTAAAAATACTGTTTGCACTCTAATATTCAAGACAGAAAAACTATGCAAGAAATAATTAACTGCTATTTCATTCCTATGCTCTCTCTCTCTCAATGACACTCAATCCAGTTGTGTAAATGCTATCAAAACTACTACAGTTTTCTTAATTCATAGGATTATTTTTTAGCTTACCCAAATCTGTAGCTTAATTCTTTTTTCATTTTTGAAAACCGTTTTTACTTTGAAATCGATCCCAACCGTGCTTACAAATGCAGATGTAAAGGAATCATCAGCATATCGGAACAAAAAGGAGGTTTTTCCAACACTGCTGTTGCCGATAATGAGCAGTTTGAACATGTAATCAAAGTTCTGGTCAGATGTATCTTTCTGGCCATATCTGGAATCTTGAACGGATGCCATCTGTAATTCAAAATAAAAAAGAAATATCTTATTGTCTCTTTTATCATAAAAAATGGAAACATTTAGATTTTTATGGAGTTTTTCATACCAAGTATCAATGAAGCTCAAGAAGAATATCTTCTTGAAAGATTAGTAATGTGTATGCTTCAACGTGAACTTCAAGAAATTCACTGAGGTCTAATTCTTTTTTTGTGATTCTTGTATCTAGTAGTAGTTCTGGTAGCAATAGAGGATGTAAAAATGACTGGTGACTGGTACCAAAACAAAAAATAATAATTCTAAAAATCCAGGACAGTCCTTGAATATACCACCAAAAATATCTGATTTCAGAATATGTGATGAATAGATGATGAAAATACAATGATGCCTCATTTGTACAAGAAAGAAAGAAGAGATCAATGCTGCATTTTGACATAGTAGGTATATTTCCAAACAGAAGCTTAGTAAGTTTTACATCTAGTAAAATACTTGAACCATTTATTTGACTGTAAATATGTTGCCATCTTTTGCCATGCCTATAAACTTACTCAAAGCATTTTGCCTTTACCAGCTTTTAGTTCTCACACCATTAAATAGTGAGTATCTACAGCTCTGAAATAAAGTGATATTTTTCCAGTACTAGTACATTCTGTAGTTTTTTGCATTTGCAATATTAATGCACCATCATAAGTGGCAGTTAGAATAATAGAATATTACGGTTTGGAAGGGACATTAAAGATCTTCTAGCCCCAGTCCTGCTGCCAGGGACACCTCCCACTAGACCAGGTTGCTCAAGGCCTTATCTAACTCAGCTTTGAACACCACCGGGGCTGGACTATCCACAACCCCTCTGAGCAACCTGTGCCAGTATCTCACCGCCCTCACTGCAAATAATTTCTTCCTAATACTGAATCTAAATTTCTCCTCTTTCAGTGTGTACTCATTCCTCCTTGCCCTGTCACTCCAGTTCCTGTCAAAGAGTCCGTCTCCAGCCTCCCTGCAGGCCCCTTCAGAGACTGGAAGGTGTCTGTGAGGCCTCTACACAACCTTCTCTTCTCCAGGCTGAACAGCCCCCACTTTCTCAGCCAGTCTTTGTAGGGCAGGTGTTTCACTCCTCTTAGCAAATTCATGGCCCCCCTCTGGACTTGCCCCAGCAGTTCCATGTCCCTCTCATGTAGAGGACCCCAGAGCTGGATGCAGTGCTCCAGTGGGGTCTCACCAGAGCAGAGCAGAGGAGCAGAATCCCCTCCCTTGACCTGCTGGCCACACTCCTGTGGATGCAGCCCAGGATTCCCTTGGCTTTCTGGGCTGGGAGCACTCACTGCCAGCTCATGGTGAGTTTTCCATCAGCCATCATCCCCAAGTCTCTCACCACAGGACTGTTCTCAGTCACTTCTCTGCCCAGCCTGTGGGTGTGTCTGGGGTTGCCACAATGCAGGTGTAGGACCTTGCACCTAGCCTTGTTGAGGTTTGCAGTAGCCCATCTCCCAACTGTGTCAAGGTCCTGCTGGATGACATCAATGTTTTGAAATTTGAGTCCTTAAAATACAGTTTTTAATCCATATAAAATACCTGAATAAGCACAGATTACTGAATACGGATAAAGAGCAACCTATTTTGCTCTAGGACATCAAAGATCATGGATTCCATTTATATAAAGTACATCTTAGGCTTTCATGAAAATTGCAGAGATTAACATGAAAACCTGACCAAATTTCTACCTAGGTTAGAGGTAAAAAACAAATGGCAAAATAAAGAACCTAGAGTGTTTCAGCTGAGTTTTTAAGAAAAAAATATTGAATATTTTGAGAGCCTGTGGAGGTTTTTTAAATGTGATTATTCTAATAACAACACTTTTGCGAGCTGATTTGAAACAGAAAGACAGACACCATAACCTAACATAAAGGCTTACAGAAAAGCAGCTCATGTGAAAGCTTTCTAATTTAGGCATCTCAGAATGCATTTGGGCAATCAGAAAGGACAACTGGAACCAGGGTGAGAGCTGCGCACTAACCCACACTCTCAGCAGAATTTTAGTTACTGTATACTTGTTTTAGATGATTCTGCTATCTCATAGCATCAAAAACATTCTTTGGGCTACTGAAGAGGCATATAGGAGTGGGGACAAAAATTCTGAAGAAGACATTGGAAGTAGCAAGCTTTTAATAGAAAATTCAGTGTCAAATTTATATTTCATAAACGATACAGTAGGGAGTGTTTAATTTCAGAATTTGATTTCAGAATTACCTTCTTCATTAAATGTAGTATTGGGTACCTACATGCTTGCAACCTGAGTGTTTGCATTGGCCTTAGTATTTATCCACTTCTTCCACAGGTATGCAACAAAGAAGATTTAGAATAAAAACCTGAATATTGCCAAGCATACACATCACTAAACTTTCAGCTTTCTGATTTCTATAGAAAAGACAGAAACCTTCACTCCATATTGTATAACTGTTCGGAGATATTTTGCTTATAACATGAGAAAAAATAAATTAAATGTTGTTTATTCGAGCCTACTCAGAAGCCGCTATAAACACATATAACACAGGGCATGCTGATGTAGTGTACAGTTTGCAACAACAAGTCAATGAAGTCTATCAGACCAAAGACTGCAGCAGCTTTGGGTGCCAATGTGTGACCACAGTGTGTTGCTACAGCAGCCTGTTCCACTGCTCTTCTGGCTCCTCTCTATTGTGCTGCACCTGAAAGCAGTAGTTACCACTTGTAGCTAGGAGGAATATTGTATTCTTTCCTGATTTTATCTCCTAGGAAGCCTTTCACATAGCTTCTTCAACCAGCTTAAGATTTACAAAAAAAGATTTAAGCTTTCATCCATTTGCTGCCCTGAGTCCTATGAAGCTTCCAACTCATCCCCATGTACTTTAATGCCTAACGCTTCAGAAACAGTATGATTCAGTGAGCAGAGAAATCAGGAGACCTGGATTCTAATAATAGTCCTGCAAAGCCATGTACATTGTGTAGCCTTCCTGAGTAAGAATGGGTTTCCTGTAGAGTTTTAGACACAGACTTTACCCACAGAAATTTCAGCGCTCCTCTAAATTAATGTGGTTATATGCATTACCCATGCAGCAGTTTCCTTAACATTTCTTAAAAAAAAAAATTTAAAAACCCAAGAGTATGTCTGCTTGTTACAGAATGCAAAAGGCATAGGAAAGGCATAAGAAAGTGCTAATTTCTCCAAGAGGATTAGTGAGGTAATAATTGAAACTGCTTGGAGAGACCAACTTTAGCCTAGAGAGCCAGTCTCCCTAGACTACTGATTGATAGTGATCCTTTCTCCTGTCCAATACCCAAATGAGCCTGCACTAGTGTAAAGAAACATCAAACTCCATGCAATTGCTAAGACTGCCATTACTTCCCAAACTCACTCCTTCTATAGTAAGCAAAGAGACACATTCTTCCAAGCACAGTCCACATTATGCTCACAATCTAAATGATACTCTAAAGTAATATCTATATTTCTGCTGACTGTAAGGAAAATATAGATGTTTGGTCCTCTTGAATTTTTTTAATAAGCCTGCAGTGCTTCTCTTTCGTGAATGCAAGCTGCTGACTTAAAAAATTAAGTATGGAATGCACTCTAATCCACTTCCCAATGTATTAATATGTCAGTTCACTTCTGACATTACTTGTCCCAACTATCGGAGGCATTTGTAAAATATAAAGAAGCTAGTGAGGATGCTATGTTCCTTCTTTGGAAATGACGCTGGAAGCAATCACTAGGAACACTGTATTCCCACCTGTAATTAAACACAGCATACATGGATGAGAACCAAATAAACCTCGCTAATGTTATGATATTGCTTCAAATAAAGTAAAATGCATACCTTTATTTTGACAAAGTTCTTTTCTCAAAGGTTAAATGGATATATAAAACAAGCATCACTTTCAACAAAACACACTGAGTTTTCTCTTCAGTAAAATTTTGCCCTTATTTAGTAAAATTGAAGAGAAAATGCACAAGGTTATCTGCATTAGCACCAAAAGCAGTCTCAAGCCATTTCCTAGAGGACTTAGGACAGACTTGAGAGTCAACTGAGAAGTCTAAGCTCAAGACAATGAACAGAAAACCTATAGACAGGAGATCTCACATGCTTGCTCCTTATCAAAGACAGGAGGAGTAATGTTGTCAGTTTGAATACGGTGCAAGGACAAATAAAGGATAGTTTTGTACGGTTCCCTGCTTACAGCATATCTCTAAATATGCTGAATATTACAGCATATCTTAAATACGAATTATTTAAGGGCATAGGCAAGTTTAATCACTAAGCAGTTTTCTATTCAGACCCAGGTGCTTTCCAAGCCTCATGTTTAGCTGTTTCCTTGATCCCATAAGAAGAGGTGAAAATAGAGCAGGGTTGAGAACAAATGTCAGAAAAACTGTGTTTACCTGCCACCTTCATGATCATAACAAAAAATTTGGCTATGTTACTCTTCATGCCTTGCCAGGCCTCATTCTTTGGTGGAATCAATTTGAACAGCTTTCTTACTTCAGCAGAGTAGGATGTTTGCGACCTCCCTGGCTTGCATGCAACTTCAGTTTGCACTTATATATGCACCCTACTCTGCATGCTTAGTGCAGGATGAATTGCCCCTGGAAAATATGATGCAAAAGGCAAGAAAACCTGAGACTGAAAACACAGAGATTCATTCCTTCACATCTTTAGCAAATACGTTGTTTTCTTTTAAAAGTTCTAGTAACAGGCATATCTTAAAGGAAAAGATCAACAGTAAGTCCAGAGAAAATATCTTGCTTCTATGTACAGTGAGGATTAATGAACTTACAGTTGTTTCAAAGTGCAACACTCTCTTTCTATCTAATGGTCTTACGGCCCACACCCAAAGTGGGGTAACTGAGGTCCTTTTTAATGGATCCCTTCGGTCAGATTAGAGTGAAACAGCACTGACTGACCAGTGTTTATACATACATAGTTGCAGTGGAAAGAGAAATGCTTCTTTCCTATATACAGGGTAAAAATATATACACTTCTATTTCTTTCTATACAGAAACTGACTTTAGTTGATATTTTAGTAAAAACAGAGTTTCCTGCATATGCCACCTTTTGTGAGGTGATCTTTCTGTCTTTTGTAAAATATAATTAGTCAAACATAATCAATGGATATTGAAACAATGGAATACAATGGGAAAATTCAATGACTGTAACTCACCAAGTTGTATGTAGGATGTGCAAGTAAGTGACACACACTGCACATAGTTGTCTTTCATGTGTAGATCAAATTACAACATCAGGGTAGTTAAAATGTTACCAAAATCCTCACGTATAAGAACACTGTGACAAATAACCCAGTCATGAAGAAATTAATTAGTTTTGAGGTGAAATATCAGACTAATCTAGGGACTGGATTTTTTTTCTAAATTCTTTCAGAGGCATCCTATGACTTTTGTTTTCTTCTTTTCTAGATCTTGGGCAAGTTGCTTAATCTCTTGTATTTTTGGTGTGATCTCAACAAATACATTGATATCCACAGATGCAGACCACAGCCAATTCTTACAAATGGCTATAATTTATTTTTTAACCAATTAATAAGAATTAACAGAGTTCAGTTGACAATGCACTGGCCACTTATTCGGAATTTACTGATTGCCAGCCATCTGCAGAGCACAGCTTGTAAACTAATGTACTTGGCAGCACCAGGAGAAGCTTATCTGCTTCAAGGTATTATGAGGTCAGAATCATGTACATGTGTAAATGTATCACAGCCCAATTAGAAACATGTAGTTAGAAATACGAAGGGGTTTTTTAAGGAGAACACTGAAAGGTGAAGTTGGGGAATATCAAGAAGATACTGAGATGTTAGGTCTAAAACACTTCAGAGAAGCTCTACTTGCTTCATATCAGCAAAACTAGCCTGAATATAGCCACACTGCCAGGAGCTGCCCAGGATAGTAGAATTTCAGGTGAGTAAAAAACAGTTTTGGCAAGGCTCTAACACCTGGATTCTTGTGGTGAGCTACTGGATTATCCCTAATTTCTCCTTCTTTAACCTAAATTTAGGGTATCTTAGGAAGCATATTTCTAATTCTCACTCTAGGTAGTATGTTAAAATTCCCTTCTTCAAATAGGGGCGAAACCAAAGATACAGTCCTTAAGTGGGTTAGTCTAACACAGGATGTTAGGAGGCCACCAAAATAGTGCAGCTATGAAAAGAAAAAAATAAAAGCTGTGTCAGCCCAGATACTCCGGAAGAAATAAATCTTGATTTACCAGGGAATATGAAAGAATGAAAATGAGACAGCTAAAGCCTTCTGCCATTTACTCTATTTAGTACAGCACTCAAAGTCATGAGACTAAGAAAGACTGTGTACCTTTTTGTTTGCCAGAGAAGCTGTATCAGGCTAAGAGACTAAGTGAAATACTAATGCCACTGTCTAGGGCACTGGTGAGACAGCATTAGTGACAATTCTGCTCAAGTGTGTTTATGAAAGCCAAGTTCAAACTGGAAAATACCCAGAAAGGTTAACAGGAATATTGGGAGGAAGAAGAGCTTATCTTATTACAGAAATAAAAACCAAACCAACAAAAAACCAGTAAAAAAACCATGAGCTTGTTTCTCTGGATAGTAACCTGGTCATGATGCAATGAGAACTATTTAGACTGATGTATATTGGAGCAGACACTGGATGTTATCAATAAGCCCTGAGTGCCTCTGAGCTGGAGATTAGTAAAGTATCTAACCAGCAAGGGAGCAAGCTTCCACAGTACACTTCCAAAAAGGGGGAGTGATAGAAGGAGGACTACAGACTCCAGATGCAGCTTGATCAGTTAACAGAAAGGTGTATGTAAGTTTCTCTGTGGACTCAGGGGCTTGGCAGGCTCTTGTACTCCAGTGCTTCTAATATGAACTAACTAATTAGATATGGCATATCTAATAATTTTGCTGAGTGATAGGAGCTGAATTGTCATGCAAACTCCTGTATCTAATAGCTTTGATTGGCCATTTTTCATCATAATTTTATAATAACTTCTAAAATATCTGTAAGCAGCATTTTGGCTTTGCCCTTCTCCATTGTGTTTGGATGTGTCTGCTATAAAGGTACCTCGTCTAGACATACCCATTGCCAGTGACAACAGGATATGAAAAACTAAGGAAAATTGTTTTCATTTCTTTCTTTGGCAAAGCAAATAATTTACAAATTATCTCCCACTTCCTATAGTTTTTCTCCCCTCAGCCACCTTTGAAATGATCTGATGTCCTGGCAAGTGGAAGAGAGTGTCTCTAGAGATCTAGCATTTTCTAGAATCTGCCACCATTAATGTCCATATGCTCTATTAACACTAAAAACAGGTTATCCAAACTACAGTTCTTTTCATATTTTGGCAAAGTGCAGGTATGTGGAAAATCTGCATGCTACAATCAGACAAGGAGTAAAACCAGAAGCGAGTGAATCGGTGTATGAATCACTGAGAATTTCCCACTGAACCTTCACTTTTGAAAGTACCATGAAAGCCTTAGGGACACTACTGAGAGAGATACATAGACATCTCAAGTAATTCAGACCAGTTCTTAAAAGAATATGCAGAAACCATACAGAATTCAAGGTTTCACAGAAAAGGGAGTTCATTGCTTTTGAGCTAAAGACCTCTCCATGACCATAAGCACTCCTAAAACTTATATCTGTTCTTTGAAAACATGGCTAAAAAAATGAAAAATAGTCACAAATTGTGATCCAGATTCAGGTACATGCAGCAGATGACAGCAGCAACTTTTATACTAGACAACTCTTTCCCGGAAGAATTGTTTTTCTGTTAATTGGTGGACCTTCCTGTCTTCAGAGAAATGGCATGAGCTTAAGATTGAAATGAAGAACTCACAAACATAGAAGGATGGTGACAGTGCTCAGGCCCTTTTTTTCATCCTGCTAAACTATCTTAACATTTTAGTTTTCTTTTAAATTATTGCTTGATGGAAATGTAAAAAAAAAAAAAAAAAGCTTACACTCTCCTCTGAGTTGTTTTGATGTAATCAAAAGACATACATTTGATGTTACAAATTGTTGTGTGTAAAGAAGCAACTACATTCGTTTCATGTAATAGGAAATCACATAGCTAAAAAAAAATAAATCTACCAATTAGTTCAGCCAGTCTAAACCCTATTTGAACAAGGTTCGACCCTATAAGCCTAATGTTTGAAAACAAAAGATTCTGCAGAATAAGAATCCACAACAGAGAATTGTTTTACTGGAATCATTAATAGGAATAATGTATGGGTAGGTTGGGAATAATGTAAGTAGAAGAAAGAAAAAAAAAACCTGCAGAAACTACAAGTGAAAATCAAACTCTGCAAGCCAGACTGCATTTTCACATTTTGGAAAAATCCAGATGCATATGATTATAATTTTGAATGCAATACGCTTAAAAATAGACACTGTTTGACCATGTCAGCAGTCTTGAAAAAATATAATTTACTGGGAGGTTTATGTCTCTCTTTATTCTGAGGCTGTGCTTCTGCTGACTTTTACCCAATTATGTTTAACAATAATTCCATTTGTTCTGACAATCTGGAAAAAACCCAAGAAGCTGTTCTCTGATTGTCAAGTAAAATTTTCATTTTTTTTTTAATATCTGAACTCTCCTTTCTTTAGATTCTGTTTTAATGTTGTAGCACCATTTTATTTCCACAACTATTTAAGAACTTTGGTGAATTCAACAACCTGTCAAAAATGTCAAATACAGTAGAGACCAATCTGCAATTGTCACCCTTTACTAGCAAAATTTCCTTTAATGAAATGCTGTCCGAAGCCAATACATATTAAACGTGTCTTCAGTAGATCAATAAACATGTGAATAAGTGGAAAATACCACATAAACATTTCTGACACATATGTGTAGCAGGCAAAAGGTTGCAGATCTTCCCTTAGCCTGAAATTTTATTACTGCCAGAGTAGATATCCAGCATGAAAAACATTAGCTAACAGGGCTGCAGTTCATAACTTAAATCACAACAGACTGCAAAAGTGCTCTTTGCACTTGATGGTAAAATGATTGTTACCAATCCACTTTTCTACTGAAAAAGAGTCATATATTCAAATGTACAGTCTGGAGGCTCCAGAGATCCTGTGTGAGATTACAAAACAGGCCACAATTAATAACTGAAATACAGTTCACCAGCAAAAAATGTTTTGAGACAACAACCCAGAAACTGCTAAAAACTCTGCATAATGTAACTTGTATCTGTATAGCATCTGCTGATCCAGCGCTGAGGGGTATTACATCTTTCCATACACAAGAACTGCTGAAAAGGGGCCCCTCTTTGCTGCCCCCGGCTCTAGCCACGAGCCACCTCTCCCCGGCGTAGGTGGACAACCGCTCCACGGCGGCACAGGTGGAGGCATGGTGCCAGCTTCCCGCGCCCCTCGGCAGGACCTCGGCACAGCTCATCGCCCAGCCCCTGGCAGCCGGTCTCTCCCAGGAGAGCTGCGCTCGAGGGGCAGCGTCTGAAAAAGACCGTTCGATGCGCCCGGGTGTGACTCGAAACCCACCCGTGCTCGGCTGCCCCGGGCGGGCAGTCCCTCCCGGGGACACGGCCCCTCGCACAGGCCCCGGGGCCCCTACACGCAAGGGGTGTCCTCACCCTCTGCCCGCAGCAGCAGAGCCGGCCCGGCGGCCCGGGCGGAGGGGCTCCTGCCCCGTCCCGGCTCTCGGCTGCACCGCGCCCGCCGCACCCCTCGCTCG
>VZTG01003728.1:2514661-2563817 GCA_013397845.1 Melanocharis versteri
TCCGGCTCCCGCCCCCTTATCCCGCTCCCGCCCCTTTATCCCGCTCCCGCATTCGGGCATTTCTCCCCGTTCTCCCGGCCGCGCCCCGTGGCCCAGGGCCAGCGCTGGGGCCGGGCGGCCGAGCGCCCTTCAGCCTGGGGACTGCTGGTCAGTGTCCTTGCTGTGCACAGTGACAGTCCCTAGGCTGTCTCCGCATCGCAGCACTTTTTGCATCATCCCATCCTCTAATGCAGAGTCCATATTTACCTTGGGCCCAAATGGTCAGGTCCATAGAAGGTAGAAAAATGTAGAAAGGGTGTTGGAGCCAGATTTAAGATTTGGCAAGTTCTGCTCTAATGAAAGGGTGAAGATGAGCCATGGGTGACTCTGGAGGGGTCTCCCCAAGGTTTGAGACCTGGACATATCCCAGGCAGAGGAAAGGGCAGGAGAAGACAGCAGTGGTGGCTGAGGCAGCATAGAACAGCAGTTTGCCCTGTGGGTTATCCACCTTACATATATGGTATACGTTGTATGAAGTGCAGCACCCATAGGAGCTGTGACACGAACAAATTGTGTCATAGAGACATGAATATGGATTAAAGTGTGTGCCAGAAGAAATTTCATTTAGCTTTGCAAATTTTTAATTTCATTTGCAGCTGTTTATACCTACCCCAGTATAATACAAAGATAGGAAATGAGTATTTTTCAAAGATGTTGTGCATTTTTTGGAGCTCACCCTTCTTTTCTGCATGAAACACACAAAGTTGCTCTTTCTGCCATTGTAGATATCTTGAATTTGCTCAGCATTTTAGACCTACAGGTATGGATGCATACACATGTGAGCAGCTAAGAGTCACTTTTGGGTTTTCTTAATGGATGCAATTTATTCTTACTATTGATTTTAGGTGAATACCTACCAAAAATAATGAGTAATTACCCATTTTCCTCTGAAAACAGGGCACATTATATGCGTTATCAATTGCAGTTAAGGAAAAAACAGAGAGCTTTTTTCTCCTATGAAAGCTTTGTTTCATGGGGGTTTGGTTTTAGAAAGTATTATAAATATATCACATAATCCTGAATATATTAAGCTATAGTTTTCCATAAAACATGTCTCATTCTGAAATGTCACTTTAAATCTTAGCTGAATAGATATTTGAAACAGTAGATTCAAGTATTCAGAGAAGTTTTTGATTATGGAATTTAGAAAGTAGATACCATGGATTTATTATTATATTAAATTTTAAAGTAGATTTACTGCAGATACATTAGAAATTTAAGACTTAAGTGATGCCAGGTTCCCAAATTTATCTCAAGACAAAGATCCTCCACATCTTCTAGTTATATTTGCATTTATCTTAGCATTGAATTCTTGAAGCAGTCTCTCACCTATAATCTTCATACAGGCAACCATTAATAGAACATAAAGCTATGTTACTTCTACATTGTCATATGTCCTTCTGTAAATCATGGGGTTTATTTTATTATAGTGCAAATGTTGCAGTAAGTAAACAGCATATATGCATAAACAATACTTTTCTGTTTCATTCTTTAATTGTCAAATGCATGAAAATGCACATTTTACACTGATTTCGTAGAATCACAGAGTGGTTTATGTTGGAAGGGATCATCTGGTTCCAACTCCCCTGCTGTGAGCTGGGACTGCACCTACTAGACCAGGTTGCTCAGAGCTCCATCCAGCCTGGCCTAGTCATTTGCATTGTGTGTTGGTTGAAGAAATGATACTGGGGTCATTGTTTATTACTGAATTTTTTGTCTCTTATTTTTTGTCTGGCAGAAACTTCATTTTTTCTTTTTGTCTTCTTCAGAGACTTTTGAAGATAGTATTGAAGAGAAATGGACCAGAATGAAACAGTGTAGTGCTAGACAAGAGCAAGCTTTTGTACCTGCCTCAAGCATGGTAGTCCAGTGGCCTGCTGTGATGATACTCCTGAATACTCTTGTCCACAGAACACTGTGTTCATGAGGCAACAGTTTCTTTTGATTAGTAAACACTGGGTCACAATATATAAACAGTTTTGAAGCACAGTGTACTTGAAGCTCCCTTTTAAACATAATTTTCACCAGGTGTTAACAAACAGGGGATCCAGTTTAGTAAAATATATTATTCTTTTAACCAGGTGTAGTAGAAACACCAGAGGAGTAGTCATGAATATCAATTCAGATTTTCAGCTATATTGATTATACTACCTCCTTTTCATTTGCTTTTCCTACACTCATAGGAATGATTTTTTTTTCCCATACCAAATGGGATTAACTGAACAAGTTGGTTTTTATTTGCGAATTGAAACTAAAGAAAGTAAGAGAAGTATTAATTTTCCTTAGGTTATGGCAAAAAGTCATTCAAATAAGGAAAGTCGTCACAAAACCTAATCTAGAATCAACATGCTGCCTGTAAGATAGTCCATGCAGTCAATCTGACCTATGTAGATGTAGAACAATGTGATTTTAGGACACTTTTTGATCGTTGTAACACAGTTTGTTTTGTGCCCAAAACACTATTCAACAGCACATAGAAGATAAACAATAACTTTCAGAGCTGCATATGAAATGTAAGAAAACTTACAATAATAAAGGCACCAGGAGGCAGCTGGTTTGTAACCAAGGGAGTTGTTTTGGATGTGTGAACTCTGGAATGGTGGAGACATTAACAAATCTGTTTCTCAATTTTGCACTAGAGGCCTACATAAGTAAAGATAATACAGATGCAATGTAACTTCACCAGTTAAGTGCATATATCGGGAGCAAATATTCTCTGTGTTTTCAAAACTTTCAAAGTGTAGGCCATGCTGTAAAATCAGCAAGTAAGTAAGATTCAGAAGTAGAAGAAATCTGTGTTAATATGGAGAATAATAAGGCAAAGACAGTTAACTAATGATCATCCTTTCTTGTAATTCTTAGATTAACATACAAATCCTTTCAATTTTTGATTTAAGAAAATAAAGGTTCTTACTAGGTACATAATTCTAGCCATTTTGAAAAATGTACCTCTTGACAATGTTTTCTTTCATGTTCTCTTCCATAAGGTCAAATAGCTTTTTTTTCCCCCTGACCTTTTAGAAAACAGTATTTCTTTTACTCCAGCATGCCATTTGACTTTTCCTGGGACTGGATTTTGGATGCAGGGAACAGAAAAAAAGGGAGTAATGAGTCTTTCACTAAGCAATAAAGGTCGTTCACCCTCACTCAGTCTGTCATGTTTTCAAATCTGGCTTATGGTTGTACAATGTAAATGTTGAGGTATGCCTTCTTTAGATATTTCTTAAAAAAAAAAAAGTATGAAATCTTTTGTCTAGGTAAACAGGAAAATGTAGAGAGCAAGAAAATGGTTATTAGAGATCTCAGGAATGTTTCTTTCCAGTTTTAAACATTCTTTCATCAAGAAGGGAAGCATAAATTAACAAAATACAGTTCTGAAATTAAACTAGAAAATTATAGTGGATGTGGCACTGAGACGATCTGTCTCAAGCACAGATCTCCAATACACAGCCATTGAAAAATAATCTGGGGGGTGGTTCTTATCAGGCTAGAAGACAGATAAAGTACACAGAATCTTGTCATGGGGTGAACCATATTGTATTTGCAACAGATTAAGTTTCTTCACTGCTGTATAGATACTTGGGTTTGTGACCTTGGCAGATTCTGCAAATCTTTAAAATCCCAACAGACCAGACTCACCCGTCAGGCCGCATGACAGCACACTGCTGTTGCATGAACTGGAGACGCCACAGTAGGGAATGAGAAAGCAGTTGCTAAAAGAACAAGTCTGATGCTCATCACATGAGACTTGACAGGTCTGCATTACAATGAAAGACAAGCAAACAGTTCTGTCAGGGATTTTTTTTATTTCTTCAGATTCTCAGAAAAGATACTGTTGGTCTATTCACTGTTAAACTTCACAACCACTAGAACTGTAACATAGAACTGAAATGCAGCTTTTTATCTTGTGGATAAGGGACCAGCATAAATCACTACAGTTTTGCTGTTGATGGAAATGAGCGTTGGGGTAATCTGTCTTTGCACTGTTTTTGCCATGGCTACTGGGTCACAGCACCATGTACACCATTACATTTCGTGCATCCTCATAGTCTACATGCAATGGTTTCATTGCTGTATAGAAAAGGGAGAACTTGTGATTTCCACTTTCTATTGCATAACACCATGGTCTTGTCTGCAGTAAGGTCACGCAGGTCTGTGAAGATCAAAGAGGCATTTCACACTCTTGCCTTTGAAGGCATCTCCCTATGCTGTGTATCCTAGGGCTGAAGAACAGAAACGTCTAACCCTTGACTCACCACCACTTAACGTGAGCACTCACACCACTGTGTTATCTGCATGTCCAGTGACCTGTCCAGGCAACGGAGAAAATGCGACCTGGACTTCTGGCGCAGATTTTGGTATCAACTGTAACATCAAAAAATTTTAAAATGTCTGCTCAGCTGTTTCTTGAAAAAGGGACTTAACACTTAAAGCCTGCAAACCATTCAAGAGGAGTTCAAAGTGGCATGTATTTATCATGATGGGCACATTGTGATTAATTATAGAAATTATGGAACTAAAATCCATGCTTGGAATTGTGCATATACCTGTAGAGATATTTACTAGCAGTGCATGCATAGTCAAATTTAAAAATGCATTTAAATTACATATCAAATGTATTGCTTATGTAATGCTTTTGCAACAGGACTTCTATTCATGGTGAAATGTCATCACCATAAACTTTCTGTATGTCAGAAGAATGGTTCTTTTATTGTGCATGCATTTCTATACCATTATTCACTAGATCTGGCCTAGAAAAGAAGTAGCTCTGATGGCAGAAAAGAGTATACATCAATTTCTATAAAGCAGAGAAATTCTTAAACATGGGCAACGAAATTGTTATGTCAGGTCTGTGATATGCCACATCACCAATCTGGATGGTCACTGGATGGCATTGATGGCTCAGTGCTGACAGCAGCTCAGATCAATCAGATGACCTAGAGAGAGGGGTTCTGGGACTACTGCTCTGGTAGGAATTTTCACACAGTTTGTCCTGTCAAGTAATTTCTGCACTGCCAAAAGGGTTATTAAAACAACATAGTAGCAAATGCTGTGTAATGAATTAATAGGCTTAAGGTTCTGCAGAATGGTCAAGGGAAGGAGCAGCCATAAACAGTGGGCTTTAGGCTCTCAAACCAAGCAGTCTAATTTTTTTTTCCTGCTCTTGATGAGAAGCTGATTGGTTAAAGAAAGAATCTGGCCAGTTTTATCAGATATACACACAGTCAGTGAGATGTGTGGATGTTGTGTTCGTTCATTTTGCGTCTGACTTGTGTGTCTTCCCTCAGTACGATGTTAGCATAAAGTTCCCAGTAATTAATGGAAATTACAGATGTAGCTACAGTTCATGAATTCTTCTACAATTCGCTAGATTTTATTTTGAGTTTCTGCTATAGTAACTATAGACTAAAGTAAAAAAAAAAGGTGAAAAGAAGAAACAGTTGAAAGAACCACATATTTTCAGCTTGTATATTTTTCAGCCAGAAATATAAAAATGAATGGGGAAACAGATATATTCACATCTAGCTCTAATATATTTTAATTTTTCTTGTTTTTTCTTCTCTGATAAGCACTTCACAACAGAAACACAGTTGCTGCTAATGATATCATGGTGATTTTATCAAGTACTTCCCATGAATACTCTGCAGCTGTGTTGGAAGAGGCTGTTGTGGCAGGAAACAACCTAATAGCTATTTTTGGGGCCCTTAGCTATGCATGACTCAGGAAAAATAAGAATCATTGCTTGATTTTCTATTCTGCATAGGTACTTAAAACACCAATCATCAGACCTACTCAGACATCAGTCCTATTTCATCAGGGATATTAAGAATAAGCCTCTGGAGGTCAAATGTGAGGATGTAATTCTGTGAGATGCTGATCCCCTGTAGATCTCATTAGCTTTCAGTTAGAGGCATCTGCCTTCTCTCAGATCTGAAAACTTAGGCTGAAAATCAAAACCAAGGAAGGAGCTCCAGCTCGGCCTTAAATGTCAGATCAACTTCATGATCATTTGGAGTCTTTAAAATCAGCTAGTAATTTGTTCACCAGAGTAGAGATGTTGATTGGTTGGCAGATTCCATACATGATTGATGACATATTGTCTATCTGCATTTTACTCCTTATTTCCAAGATAAATGCTTCCACAGTCCCCTGTCTTCCTTGTTATACATGCAGTAAATTATCATGCTAGGGAGCTGGCAGTAGCCTCTAGCATTAGGTCACCATTATTTCCATTAAAGGGGAGCATTTCCATTGTTTCAGAGAAATCATCACATCCTGTCTCAAATATCTGCAACTCTCTCTTAATCTATTTGGTATGTTTGTATTCTGGATGTCTGTTTCCTTCTCTTGCTTTTACTTATAGCAAAATTGTACACACCTCACCAAAATGACAACTGAACATGAACATCTGAACCTAAGGGCAAGTTCAGCCTTAGTATCTTGGTTTAGCTCACTGTGCCAGGCAATCCTATGGGCATGCTCATTTGGCATGCAGGGCTGAGTGTGCAAAGGAATTAATCAGGAAGGGAATTAATCGGTCTGTTTGCATAGTCTGTCCCAAGTGGTCTGGAACTTGCAAATTGTGCAGAAAATGAGAGCATAAAGGCAGGTAGATAAAGACAGGATGTGTTGGATTGATGTTTGCAAATGAATACAGTTCTGTCATCATGACTTCTGCATAAGGTACTGAGCAAAATTCTGGCAGCTGGCCATAGAGTGCACAGTTAGCTATTCACTGCAGAAACCATTGTGTCATTTTAAGACATTTCACAGAGCAGGCCAGCTTCCAGCCAGAGTCAATGATGGGTCACAAGTAATTTCATTAGCTGTTCCTCTGCAGTAGCATTTTCCAGCAAGAAAGAGTAACAGACAGTTCTCGGGGAAGGGTCCCTTACCCTTACCACAATGCAGATAAACTCTCAGTACAGTCAGCTTCCATGTTTCCCATTTTTAACTTGCCTAATTGAAGTCTAATCTGCGTACATTCTCACAAGTGCAATCAAAATGCCAAGCTACTTGTTATGGAAGTGTGAGTGTGGTCAGAAATTTGCTTGAAAGTAGGTTTGAATTCTGCCTTTCCCACGGACTCGTTGTTGGCTTAAGAAAGTCCCTTTTTCCCTGTTTCTTTCTTCGTAAAGTAAGATTATATTATTGTCTCAACATAGTTGCTGTTCTGATAGGAGTGTTAGGAACAGAAAAAAACCCAAAAGTTTGAAGAAAAAATACAACAAAATTAATAAGTTATGTTCTTTGAAAATTGTGCATATTATGATCCATCAAAAGTGAGATACTTACAAATAAGTAGAGAAACAATAAGTGGACAATTACTCCTAAAGAAGCATATATCTATATATGCTGAAGAAGAGAAATTAATTATTCAGTTGGAACTCTATTGTATGAGAAGCTTCTGCCTATATTTCTGGTAACTGTAATGAAATGCAGAGGAATGAGAATTAATGCTCTGCTGGCAATAAATTTTAATCTTGCTTTGGGTTCACTAGCATTCACTGGTATAGCTTTTCAGACAGCATTTTGTCTGTTCAAATAACTACAAGTAAAAATATTACTTCAAGTAAATTCAAGATTCTAGAGAATATTGTATTTTTTAATATTTATCGATGTCTTGCTACTTGCTTTGCATAGCAGAAGGAAAACAAAAGTCTCTATGGCATACACAGTTCAAAAATTACCACTGAGATATTCTTATATGGTTATATGGTTATATGGTTAGCTTTTAGCAGGGCCTGGTGGTTTGTGTTTACAATTTCTTCTAACTTATGAACCACTCTTATGTTCTTGGTTTAGGTATGCTCAGAAGGAAGGATTTACTTTAGGCAGTACCTGCTTCCTCATATTTTAGTACAGTATATTCTCAGCTGGTTAGAAGCACAAAACAAGGTTATATGGCTCTAGTTTCAAGAATGTGAAATGCAGGTTTGTGCATGATAATCTAATCTGCCACTAAGATTGCCTTCATAATTACTCACCCGTCAACCTTGTAAAGCAAAAACATAAGAAATGTGGTAATGTCAACTTTTTGTATTCATCCAGTGTACCAGATCATTCCAGCCCTATGACAACTACTTAAATATATTACAAGTTCAGTCAAACAATAGCAATGAACACTCTGTTTGAGGTCCCATGGGCAAAGCATTACATCAAGAGCCCTACTGTTCGAATATGTATTTTTAAGGTGGTTAGAGCTGCAGTGTTAAGACATCGGTAAAAAGGCAGGGAAAATGCATTCATGGGATGAACATATGCTTTCATGCACTGGTCTTTTGGCACCAAAGGCAGTGCAAAGACTCCCTCTGAACAGAGCCAGAGAAAGAAGTCATCTGTTAGACCCAGACAGCTTTTATTTTTTTACCTAAAGTAATACGACAGAAAAGCCATATATTTTATATTTTGTTTTAAAAGCCTAGTATCAAAAAGCTTGGAGTGTAACTAAGCAGAAAACTTGTTTTCCACGTATTTTTAAACCTTTTGATTTCATTTCTACTGGAAACAATGAGAAGGCTGAACCTATTATTCTGCCTGAGACCTACATTCATGTGTATTCTATCATGGGTACTTAATGACTTTCGCAGTGCGTACTTCTCAAATGGGAATAGTTTCACTGCATGAACAGTAGGTTTTACACAGGGAAAAACATAATGTTGCTTTCTAAAAGCAATGCATCAGGAATTAAAGATTAGAGCCAACAGGAGCTCCAATTATACAGAGGAAAAACAGGTGTATCGGTAAATACATTGCATGCATGTAGCAGCTCTCGAGTCAGCCATGCCAAAAAGCATTCAAGAAGCTGGCTTTTATGGCTTTAGGGTCAAGATTTCTCACTGAGCTGGCACCTGCTCCAGTTCTTCAGTAGAACGTTGCTATATAGTCTATTTGATTTGCAGCAGCAATGTTTACCAAAAGAGAGGGTGGTCATAGGGAAGAATTTCAAGAAACCTACCTGAGCTGCCTCCACAGCTCTAGAAAGTAAACTGCTGCAGTGCCCAGGCTCTGAATAACAACGAGACTGAGAAACGCATACTTCAACAACATGAGCAACTGAGGCACAGGAAATTCACGGAAAAGTGGACAACTGGAGGAAACTGATTTTCTGCAATGACTTCAGGCAGAAGTTGATTGTGTTTGCCTTTGTGCATGCGGGTGAGAGGTGGGGAATAATAAGCAAAAAAAGGAAAGAAACCTTCCTGCCCAGAGACTGGTGAACACTTGACACACATTACCAGGCAAGAGAAGAGCTCTTACAAACTTTTCATGATGCCAGGATTATTCCTTAGAAGAATCTTTAATGCTTTCTGGAAAAAAAACCAAAAAACAATTGAAGCTGGGAACAAACATAGTTTATAAGTGCCACACATCATAAGTAAAACCATCTCAGATTCAAATCCAAATACTTACACTAGTGTCCTATGCTTCACAACACTTTCCCATAAGAGAACAAATCTAGTTACCCAGTATATGCTTTTCTTTGCTCCTGCAAAGCTACTTCAGACTACTGCAGCTACCTGAAGTAGTCTGCTTTCCCAAAGTCCCTGGCTCTGCACTTTAGGGTTTTAACATGTAGTCTATACCAATATTTCAGGCCCTTGGCAGTGTAGGCAATCCTGTTGAGTGTGTTTAGCCATAAAGGATACTTAGTACTGGAGCACAGTTGGGAAAGGAAGAATGAGTGACTACTGCCTTTCAGCAGCTTTGGCCTAAATGGTGTTAAACTCCAGCCATGGTCTCTAGGCTTTCCTCATGAATCCAGGTCATCTTCCCCTGATAATCACCTTCAGTCATTCCTTGGTAAAAGCACTGAGTACAGTTAGAACTATATTCTACTATATAAGTAGACTTTTCTCCGTGCCAACCAGAATTGCATATAGACCACACGTGCATTGTTTTCAACAGACACAGTAGAGGTTTTAATTTATATTCATATTTCATATCTGAAATATGACTACTGCAGTTATCAGTTTAAGTGACTAAAGTCAGAGTTGGCAGCTCTATGTTATAAAATACTAGTAGCTGTGCTGTATTTATGCTGCAGAAGGTTGTAGTATCTGCGCTAAATTCATAAGCAGAAAAGGCGATTAATAACATTTAATTGTTTATGGTTCATTTTCCTATCTAATAATAATATAGGTAATATATAATACATATTACATTTTATGTTTTATAATTTATATGTTATATACTATAATATTATATATTATATGTTTATCCAATTATTAATAATTATTAATTATTGTTTATTATGATTGTTATTATGTATAATTATTATATATATAATATATAATAACCTCAACTGCTTGAAGACAAGAAGATTAAGCTATTGAGAACATTAAAAATCTTCCCCTGCACACACAAGAAACAACCATAAAAGAAGTCTGTCTTAAGGTAATAAATCAATGCTTACACTAGATTAGTAAAATATTGATTAATATTACCATAAAGTCAGCAATATATTTCAAAATATATATGTCGGCATCACACAATTTTTTTCTGAAATTTTTGGTAAAACGAACACAATACTATTAACTATGTATAACTTAAACTGATTTCACTTAAAGACAGGCCAGCTGGGTACATAAATGAAGTCTGTGTTTCCTTTCTTTCAGAATTACTTGACTAAGGTTATAATTATAGATTACTATGGAAAAGGGGTGCTCATTTTGAGTGAGAGCCAAGCCACTACACTATGATAAACATGTAAGTGGTATCAGTATATTTTTGTCATATAAAACCTAGCTGTTTTGAGGAAAGAGAGACTGGAGGTTATTTAAGCCTTACGGAGCGATGGCAGAAAAATTTAGTTTGGTTACAATATCTTAAAACACTGTCTTTATCCTCCACATTCCCTTCCTGTCCGCTTTTTCCGAGAACTCTGGTAAAGGCTGATGTCACATCTGAACTGGCTAATATCATGATACATCTCTTTCAGATTGCTCACAGACTCTTCTTACTCCTTTTCCTCCACCATCTCTTTCTGCATTTGCTAACAGAAAACATTTGTGTTTACTTTCAAATGGATGCTGACAAGTCCCTTCTCAATTACTTTCTCTGAGGAAACAGTGTCAACAGCATGGCCTCATGTACAAAAATAATAAAAAATGGAATCGAACAGTGTTGGATCATGTGTGCTGCTTCTTTAAGTGTTCTCACCCAGCAGGAAATGAATACACAGCTTAATATTAGTATTCTTGAACACTATGAAATATTTTTCTTTATATGCATTACCTTAATTCTCAGCAAATTAGCAATCAAAGTCATTAATATATCCACCTATAATTCACCCCAAGCAATCGGAATTGACTTCTCATATGTAATTATGCCCAGCAAATATGTTTATCTGCTGTGTGCCTTGGATGGCTGCAACTCAATGCTGTATCTCCTTTAGCAGACTCTCTCATAACTGACAAAGGGAAATTAGTTGGAGCAGTGAACAAGAAAATATTAAGCAGCTAAAGTAAGCTCTTGGCTTGTGTTAACAGATATAATTTATGGCACTACAAAATGTCCTCTGCTGAAGATTTCTCCTCCAGAAACTGAGATAACTAGAGGAAAATATCCATGAGCATTTTAATCTTATTATCCTTCAGTGATGACCTTCTCCAATTTCTTCTTTCTAGGATCCTGAACTTGGTATTCAAATGCTGTATAACACTGATTTTCAGAACCCAGCTGGACAATTTGCTTTGTTTACACATTTTCACCCGAGGAATGTTGCCTATATAAGCTGAGTGAATGCTTAGTTTATATAGGCCACACTATATCAGCTTGGCTACCTAATGATGAAACAGTGGAACAGGTTCCCCAGAGAGCTAGTGTACATCTCATAGAATCACAGAATGACAGAATATGCTGAGTTGGAAGAGACCCACAAGGATCATCGAGTCCAGCTCCTGGCCCTGCACAGGTCACCTCAAGAGTCACACCATGTGCTTGAGAGCATTGTCCAAACACTTCTTGAACTCTGTCAGGCTTGATGCTGTGACCACTTCTCTGGGGAGCCTATTCCAGTGCCCAGCCACCCTCGGAGTAAAGAACCTTTTCCTGATACCCAATCTAAACCTCTCATGACACAACTTCAGGCCATTCCCTCGGGTCCTGTCACTGGTCTCCACAGGGAAGAGATCAGTGTCTGCCCCTCCTTTGGGTGTTCTCTAATAGTTAAATATCTTTCTTATACTGTGGCACCCAAAACTGTCTGCAGCCGTTGAGGTGAGGCTACCCCAGTTCAGAGCAGAATGGGACACTGTGAGAGACAGTATTGAAAGCTTTACTGAAATGTAGAAAGATCACATCAACTGGCTTCCCTCGATCAACTCGGTGGGTTACCTTGTCAGAAAAGGAAATAAGATTTGATTACCTAGACTTTCCTCTCATGAAGCCGTGCTGGCTGTGACCAATGACTGCTTTGTCTTCCAGGTGTTTTTCAATACTCCTAGGATGATTTTTTCCATTATTTTACAGGGCACTGAAGTGAGACTGGCAGAAATGTAATTTCCAGGGTCCTCGTTCTTGCTCTTCCTGAAAGTCGGGACGATGGTTGCAAGCTTCCAGTCAGCTAGGACCTCTCCAGGTTCCCAAGACCACTCAAAAGTCATGGAGAGAGGTTTAGCAATGACATCAGCTAGGTCTCCAAAGATTCATGGATTAATCCCACCAGACCCCACAGATTTGTAAGGATCCAGCCAGAGTAGCAGATCTTACATAATTTCAGGGTCAGCTAGGAGCAGATCATTCTCACAGTAATGGTCCTCCATCTCACGGCACTGAGACCCAGTTGCTCCTTCATCCATGTTGAAGACAGAGGCAAAGAATGTGTTAAACACCTCTGCCTTGTCCATGCCCCTGTTTGTGAGCTGGCGATCCTCATACTGTAATGATTTTTACACTGCCTTTTGCAATTCATCTCCAGCTGAGCTTTGGCTGCATGAATTTTCTCCCTACAGTGGCAGCAGCATCTCTGTATTATTCCCATGTCACCTGACCTTGCTTCCACTGGGCAGGCGCCTTCCTTAATTGCCTTATTTCCAAGAGGAGATCCCTGCTCAGCCAAGCGGGCCTCCTGCCTCCCCTGCCTGACTTCTGACATTTGGGAATTTCCTGCTCCTGTGCCCTAAGGAGGTGATGTTTAAAAAGTGATCAGCACTGACAGATCCCATCCCCTGCAGAAACTTCTTCCCAGGAGGACTTTACTTATTAATTCCCTGAGCAGTCTGAAGTCGGCTCTCCTCATGTCCAGACTCGAGGTTTTGCTGGCACTTTTCCTCCTGTCAACAGAGATTTTAAACTCAATCTCTTCGTGGTTGCTGTGGCCAAGATGTCCCCAGTCTCTGCTGTGACCCCAGAGATCCACCTTGTTGACAAGCAACAGATCAAGGACAGCACCTTTCTGTGTCAGCTCCCTTAGGATGTGTTCCATAAATAAAGTTGTCATCCAATTTTTTTGGAACCTTTGGCTCAGGTTGTACCAGCTGTGTGATACTCCTAGTTGATTTCTGGCAAGCTGAACTCCCCCAAAAGGACAAGGGCCTTTAACATGGAAGCATCTTTTATTTCCCCAAAGAATAATTCATCAGTGTCATGGTTCTGGCCAGGAGATCTATAGTAGAGCTCCCTGATGACATCCAGAATATTTGTTTGCACTTTGATTCCTACCCAGAGGTTCTCAACCGTGCCATTGCCACCTGTGAACTCCATACATTCTTCCTCTTCTATAACATACCTCTGTGCCTCTTCTGCCCTGCCTATCCCTCCTGAAGAGCCTGTAACCATCCAACAGGGCACTCCAGTCACAGGACTCATCCCACCAGGTTTCACTTACATCAAATCTCTGGGACAGGGCCAAAGCCTCAAGCTCCTCTTCTTTGTTCTTCTCCTGCACGCATTAGTGTAGAAATATTTCCACATGTGGTACTTTATAGCCAAAATATGGTAAAGCAAATTGAGGGTTCCCATTAGTGCTCATTTCCTCAAGATTTGGCACACCATCCCATTGCTCATCACTGGTGAGCCTGGTTTTGTCCCTTTCCTCCTTCCAAGCTAGTTTAGAGCTCTGTCAATGAGCTCCTCCAGCTCCTGTGCTAGTGTCACATATTTAAATGAAGTAATGACTTTCCTCTTTTCAGACTAAGATTTTTTGTACATGAAATTTGCACTCCTTCCTCATGCTACTTTATCCTTCTTTGGTTAGAGACTCTTCCAGGCTAGAAATACTTTTTGGACAACATTTGTCAGAATCTTAATCATCAGCATCAACGGCTGTGAAGGTGCCTTTGGCATAATTGGTGCCCTGACTTTTCATATGCCTCAGTTCCCTTGGTTTGCTTGCTATCCAGAGATTATTCTCTTAACAAGGTGAGTTAAAAAGCATACCGCATTCTGCTTTTGAACTAGTTCAGGGATTACTTGATAGGCGGCTGAATTATTTTCAGGTCTATAAAAGTCAATATTTTTTCCACTAGTTTCCCCGAGCTCTGCATGCCTTTACTACTGAACAGCATCTTTTGAAATGGACTCAGGACTTGTTTTCTTTTACTTCTAACCAGCACTGCAGAATAATTTTACAGAATTCGTGTTGTTCTTATTGTTTGCCCTTTGAAACCACAGAGATCTCTTTCACAAGGGATTCATATCTAACTCATTCTGGGGCTTTATAGGAGTTAGCTTCTGCATAGAAATCCCCAAATGCACAGAAAGGAAAATAAACACTTCCCCAGCCTCCCATTATATTTGACTCAATCTCAATATCCAACATGTTTACATTGTTTCAAATTAAACACTTGCTAAATCAAAGCCTAATTTGCAACACAATTTTAATGTATCTGCTAGTGTTCACTGCATTTTAGCTACACAACAAACATTTTTATCTTGAAAATATACCCTCAAAATACTCAGGTCTCATGGCAATTAAGATTATCAATAGTACTATTTACACCCTTCTGTTGCCATATGTTACTTCCAAATACTCATGTTGCTCTCTTCTTCAGAATCTTCCCCAGTATTTACTTTAGAACATTTTCCTATTTCTTATTCAGAGTTCTTTGTTATGAGTTTGTGAAAAGATCTATATTAGTACTGTGACAGCA
Organism: Melanocharis versteri; assembly: GCA_013397845.1. Classification (NCBI taxonomy): domain Eukaryota; kingdom Metazoa; phylum Chordata; class Aves; order Passeriformes; family Melanocharitidae; genus Melanocharis; species Melanocharis versteri. The sequence continues at coordinate 2,529,796 of VZTG01003728.1, forward strand.
CATCACATTTTAAATATACACTGAGGCAGCTTTTTAACTTTCCTTTCCTACTACAGTTTCTTCCCAGTTTGGTGATGAAAAGGTCTAAGTAGCAACTCTTTCTCCATCCCACACTATGCAGCCAGGTGGAAATCAAAGTGAGTGGACATCTGTGCCACTTGCATCTTTGAACTCTTTGACATGTTAACATATCACCTGAAGTTCTTATTCATGGATATTTCACATCATAATATTTTTTCAAGAGTCAAGAATTCTTGGGTTTTTGTGCATGTCTATGTCCTGTGACCAATTGGGCAGTGTTTCTCAGCTCTCCTTTCCAATGGCTATGTTGCTGTAGCTAAATGGGGTCAAGAAAGGAATCTCAACACAGAAATTTGATGTTCATGGAAAATCAATGGCATTAAACTTCAAACTGGGAAAATACATTAACATATCATCCAAGGCTATACTGGCTGGGTTTCCACTTTTTTTCATATGTTTTAACTGTCTAGTTTAGCAGCAACCTAATAGCTAAGTATCTTTCTGCTATTTCTCCTCTTGCAGGTGATGTGGTGTCTCATTTCTCCTTTGTGGGTAATTACTGTTCTAGTGAGTCTTAGTTAGGAGACTGATTTTTCACGAATGTATTAGCAAATGTTTTCTGGGTTTATTAATTTCTTACTGTAAGTTAAACGTGCACAGGGTATTTTGCCAGTAGAATACTTGTTAAAAGATTACTCCATCTTCTGTATCAATAACTAACAAAGATCTGGGATTTGGCTTGGCATAACAGTCTTTTGGAAGAGAATGTTTCTCACACACCCACGTATGCACATACACTCTCATCCAAGCATCTCCCCCTCCCATCACCATCATTTCTTTACAGACATGAAGACAACTTCTTTTCATTTAACGCTGCTCTTTTCTGAGGTGTTTTTAATTAAGTTTTCTGTTAAGTTTTTGTAAAGCACTGAATCAAATCAATAGTTAAATCTGGATTGCACTGACTGCTGTCATTCCTTTCATTTCTCACGGTTGACCACATTCATCCAGTATCTTTATATATTCTTTATACACTCATTCTTCATACACTGATTCCAGCTATTTTCTTTAGTTCTGTTGACATTGACAAACTTAATCTTCCTCCTGTCTTTTTTGCCTTAAGGGAAGGTAAGTACGCCTTTTATTAAACTTTTTTTCATCATTAAACTTTTTTAAACTTGATTTCCTCATCACAATTAATTTAATTACTTTAAAAATGCCAATCTTGCATAGTTCACGCTATCTCTATTCTTTTTCAGTTATTGATTAATTTTCTTAATTTAAACACTGAATCTTGCCCTTGCAGCTCGACTCTCTACACAGACAGTTCTCTGCTTTCCATTCTTATTACCTTCTTCCCTTGACTTTCCTCTGACTGCAGACCCTGACACAACTTCAGTTCTCTCCTGGCTGAGCTTCAGATCTGAGTCTTTGATTCTGCCACTCTTTTGTGCCCTTTGCACAGGCTTCCGGGCCTGTGTCTGAATTAGCCACAGCATCCAAAGGTGTTTAACATAGAAAAACCTTTGAATCATTTCTCACAGCAAGAAAATCCAGGAAATCAATTACAGAGGGACAGGCAAAATAGTATGCACACCATTTTCTCGGAAACACTCAACCAAAACAGTTCAATACAACCATTATGTGACAGGACATAAATCTCATTCTAGCTCAAAATATACTTACCAGGAAAACACTTAGTGCATGTTTTTCAACCTGAAGTGTTTCTCAACTACTTCTTGGAAAAGAGAGTCACTTTAAAAAGCTTAATTAACAGCAGATTTTAACTCCCTGTAAGGCAGTTTGACCATCCATTAAACAATGTCGAAGTGGTCTGAAACATAAAAAATTTGAAAGGTAAAGATGATCATCTCTATTCTGTATGGATAATCCCTTTTCTTTTTCCTTACACCAATCAAGAATTTTTAATATAAGACAAAGAATTTGTTTACAATAGAAAACCATGAACACTTTAGAATCTATCACTTTAGCAAGCCAAAAGACTTAGACAATTAACAGATAGGCTAAAAAGATTCTTATATTCATTTGATCATAAAGAATTTAAACCATACATTTAATACAATTTTTCAGAGCACTGCCTGGTGTTGTTTTCCAGATTGCATCCTGGCAACAACAAACATACCTTCATTTACTTATCAGCTATTTTTGATCATTAGGGACTTTGCACAACGGTTTGGGGTTTGGTGGGTTTTTTTTGACTGTTCACTAAATATGTTGCTTAAAAGACTGTTTGATTAAATGATAGCTTTATCAACAAAGAGTAGGCATAATGATATTGTTACTGAATGCAAGAATACAGTTGTGTATGAAGCCATTCTCAGTAATTGTTAATTTATGTAAATTTGAGCCCTGGGGGAAAGAATATTATGGAAAATTGCTTTTAAAAGAAATGCCTTAAAGATCAGATGTCAACGTAAGTTGAAGAGTCTGACATGAGTTATCAAAGTTCAGTTCTAGCAGCTGCAGTAATTTGAAGAGATAAAGACTGGGAGCTTGTAAATAAAAACTTTTCTGTTCTTTCCTTCCTATCAACCATGGATTGCACAACAGACAGCAAGTTTTTTTCAAGTGCAAGTTACCCAGAAATGGTCTTGCAAGATTATGATAGAAGAGTAATCCATTTTTGATCACACTCTTGAGTTTTCCTCCTTTTACTTTTACTTTTTTTTACTTTTATTTCTTTTACTTACAATAACCATTTAAAAAAACAACAAAAAACCCCAAAAAAACCTCAAACCAAACCAACCAACCAAAAAAAGAAAAAAACACAAACAACCAAACAAAAAAACCAAACAAACTCCCCACCCCCCAACAAACGAATAAGCTATCCTCACTGCTTCACAGCAAGTTCTGCACTTGCAGGAAATAGAACTGACAGCTTCCTCTGGCACTGCCAGACACCCACATTTTAGGACAGTTGTCAGCAGCTTCTAATTTTTGTGAAATTCTGCTAAATTTTTCAATTTCTGTGGGCAGAAAGTATCTCAAAATAATGTTACACTTTCCTGTTGAAATGTAATTAAAAATCTGGTGTCCCCCAGTAACACCGTGATGTTGTCAAAACTGAACATTATCTAATAACAGAGCTTTCTGTTAAGTTCATGAATAAAAAATCTACTCAGCAGCAGCACAGACTCCAGAGGAAACCATCCAGGTCACAAAAACTGAATAGTGCTACTTTTCTTTAGGTTACATCTAAGAGATCTGGGATTAGTTATACAAAACAAAACCAAAAAACAACAAACAAACAAACAAACAAACAAACAAAAAGTGAGTGTTTTCTTATCTAAGCCTTTGTCCTACCAGCTATAAAATGGGAATGGAATGGCTAAACTCTACCAGTGGTTTTTTTTGTTGTTTTGGTTTGGTTTGGTTTGGTTTGGTTTGGTTTGGTTTTTTTGATAAGTTTCTCAGGTTCATGTAATTTGACAAGAAGTATTGAAAACCAGGGAGAAAATTCATTATATTGTCTTTGGGGCAGACTGACTTGTGGGCAATAATACTACATGGAAGGTCATTACTGAGTGCTGCCTACACCTATCCTACGCAAAGAGAGTGGAAAATACACATGCAGTCTGAAACAGAGAAGATTATCATAAATATAGCTACACAAATGATTTATTAAAATATGGATAAAGATCTAAGATCGAGAGCCAACTAGGACGGACAAAGACTCTCTAACTCAGCAAGTTAGAAAGTGTATGTTTATTTCAGCGCCGGGCTTCGCGTGGGATAGTTCCCTAATCCGCAGCAGCAAAGCACAATCCAATACAAAGTCCTTTTATCTACAAAAGTTCTGAATATTCAAAATACAAATACACATTTATCACATAGACGCCATCCATGCCCCGCTTCATATGGTAATTAGCTAAAAGATCATTAAGCATGCGTAGTTGGTTCCTAGATTTGAGTCAGTGGTCCTGGAATTTGGGGAGGAGTCTGAAAGGATGAAGTAAAACTTGTCTTCCTCGTTCTGACCTTTCTACCTTTCTGTTTTTTAACAATACATATTACTCTTGGGGAACTTTTAGTCCTTCTCCTCATCACTCTTGAATAGTAATTGTTTAAGTTTCTTTAAATCTTTAACCAGTGAAATTTTTTCCTTATTATGAGAACAGCTGAATAAACCTAGCATGACAAGCTATCATTTATTTGTGTCTTCAATCTTATTCTAAGCTTGACTTCTTAGCTAATTATTAACCTTTTAATTAGCTCTAGCTGGATTTGCTTGCTAATTCTATTCTAGCTAATTTCAGCAAAACTAGCCTTTAGCTAAAATGTTTAAAACTCTACGTTTCAATGTGAGATACTGTCACCTCTGTTCTAGGGGATCTTGTCAGGCCAAGATCTGTATTCTTCCTAGCTCTCCTGCCCAACATTAACATGCCTCACCTCAACTTCTGTTGAAAAAGCAGAGTCCAAAGGAAAAAGGAAATTTTCCCAAGACTTCAAACACCCTTAAGTTGTGCTCATTCTTCCATAGGTTGGATGGAAGAAACACTCAGGGCAGGGATAAGGACCTAGATGCAAAGGGATGGAGAAAATTATCTCAGGCTTTCTTTCACAGCACCATGTCTGCCTGCAGTGGAAAATCAGAACAAAGAGAAGGCACAGATGGATTTTATAATGATACAGAAAGAATGAATAGTCCATTCCATCACCTAGGGTCCTGAATTTTCATCAGGCCACATCGACTTGATTTTCCCGGAAAATATCCCCCAGAAGGTCACAGCCTGATAAAGCAAATTAAAAGCACAAGAGCCGCCCCCGCCTTCATTGAGGTATGAACCCCAGGAACTCTCTGGGGATCTGCTGACTCCCCTCCAGGCACCAACACTTCTCAGCTCACAGCAAGTTTCACACACGGGTCGTGCCACCTCTGATCATTAAAGCTGATGTGCCACAGCTCCTGCACAGAGTGGCCAAGGGCTTTGTGCTAACCGGCAAGGCTGAGGCAGGAGTACTGGTAGTCCTTCAACTCTTTCATGCCCTCCCTCCAACTATGCCCTGCCATGGTAATCTGGGAGAAAAACTGTAGAGCAGCCCAAACATTTCACAAATATTTTTCCTCCCCTTTTTCAAATTCATATATGCAAAGAGAAGCATACTAAAGGAAAGGGAAAAGAAAGATTGAGGTAGGGCTGCACTGCATTTCACTGATTGCAGTGAAATCAAAACACCGATAGATATCCTCCACCATGATTTTTTCTTGTACAGCTAGGAAGTTTTAAAGTATCAAAAGCCTCTTCTCTGCTTTTCTTTTCTCGCCACAGTTATGCATTGTCGCTGACACTGCTTTCTGTTTAGTCAGTGAGCATGCCTTGGCAAGTCCTAGACCATTTTGTGGCTTCTGTTTTCTTGCTATTACTCTGCAAAAGTAGTAAACATTTTATCTTCCTTGCTAATCAGCCAGCATCTGGTGCATCACATTAATAGGCAAGTACAAGAAAAGGCTCTCTTTAAAAGACATTCTTTTGAAAAGTGTAAATAAGGAATATAGACTAATGAAAAACACAAAGCTGAGCACATCACCATCACAGAACAGTTTGTTTGTTGTAAAGCTCTAAAGCTGGTAATCTCTAAGAGGCTCTCCATATTAATCACTCTGTTTACAGCTCACAGTCGGTACACCATAGACAGGATCCTTGATTCATTACAACTTTTTAGAGTATTACTGGATAATGTGTTTCTTGTCCTTCTGAAACTTAGTGTCCTTCTTTCACACAGATCTGCTTTCTTCTGTGGAGGTGTTATCACAGTGAGAAATGACTTTATCGTTCTTAAGTTACAACATTCCAAATAACACGTAGCTCTTCTGCTCGTTATTTTTTGTCTGAGTAGCTCAAGAACTCTTCTGATCTTACCAGCCTTTCAAAGTTTTGCTAGACCATTTCAAAGGGTTATTTTGATACTGAGCAAGGTATAAGTTGTTTGAAAGAACTCCTTTCTCACTTAACTACAACTTTAAAATGTCATTAATTCTCCAATTGGGATCCTATTATTTTAATTTTTGTGTGACTATTATAACACTGAACACCACAGCAGTGACAAATAATTGCCCTAGAGACAAACACATTTTTAAAAAGCCCAGCAGATGACAGCACCAGGTTTTCCTAATTGTTCTGTGTGGTGTTGTGAAAGAGGAAATGGGCCAGGCATCACTACTGACCTTCAGGAAGCAGATCTGCAGAATATATTAGACTTCTTACAAGGCAAAGGATCATTTTCCTTCTAGCAACCACTTTTCTCAATATATCAGTATATCCCAAGCCCTGCTTTCTAGAGTTGAGAGCTGGACCAGCATCATATGCTGACAATACGAGTTATTATTTGAAAAGCATCAAGCACAAAAAAAACCCCCATTCCTACTGGAGCTCTGACAAAGTAGTAATATAAATAATTGTAATTCACTGTGAATCCTCTTTCCCGGGAAGACATCAGAAAGAGCCATGAAATCACTCTTATGCTTCTATCTAAGCACTAACAATAAATATTTGCAGGTCTGAGTCCTCTTTCGTGGCAGATCCAACCTAATCTACTTTGTCTGTTTGAACTGGGGAGGTACATACATACAGCAGTGTGGCCTATGTGCCCTGTTGATGCTTCTTCCACCTGGGTCCCTGGGTCTCCTTCTGCTTTTTAGACAAGGTGCCTTCAGCACTGACACCAGGAGCAGCATAAGTAAGCAACTGAGAAAATTAGATGAAGAGAAGGGAATGGCAATATATGCCTGAGTGGAGGTACTTTAATTTCAAGGGTGTTTTTCAAGTAAAACACCAGCTGAGAACAGACCAAATCCTCTCAGAGGTACCTAATACTGACAGTCTGTATGTTGCTTCTCAGCTGGGTGGTTTATCATTTCCCCCCTAGCTGTACTAAATCTAACCAGAGGGATACTCTATGGTTTCTTGGCTCAGCCAGTCTCCTAGACATGAAGGGCCTCTAGTGGCTGATGCTCTCATTATGTTAAAAATAACTTCTAACTCAGGCTTTTAAGGTATTTAAACATCAGGAATTTTAAGATGATGCTTTGTCTATCATCTCTTATGCAGTCTTACTAAATAAAGGTAAAAGGACACTAACCATAGGATGCTGATGCTATTCCACATGTGACAGAGCACTGTGGAAGGTCAGAGACTGAGTCTTGCCATTTAAGGTCACCACAGTATTTTATACATATACGTCTCCCTTATATATTCTTCCTGTGCCCTTAGCATCTCTCAGCACATGGAGTTAGAAGACCTTTCTTTTCAGAAATGTCAAGAAAAATGAGGCTTTTTCTTCTAACAGTTGACAGATTCCTAATTGATTTAGCTTGTGAGAAACAGGGTAAGAATGCTTCACTTGCACTCTGCAGACATGGCTAAAAGACAGCTGATAGTAGCACTTTATTTCAGTATAGCAGAGAAATGCAAGTTGTAAGAAGTCTGAAGCTGAAGTCAGCAAGGCTCTAACTGGAAATAATGCAAGATTAACAGAAAGAACAATTAAGCATTTAAGGAGATAACAGGATACAGAGAATTCCAAGTGGTGAAAAACAAGCATCAATACTCGTTGACTTTCCACCTAAAATCCAGAAGGTCAAGCAAAGGTTAGTTATGGCTAAATGTATCATCACTAGGCAGAATTCTCTGATCCATATTTCTAGGACAGAAGAGACTAGATGACTTCCTCTGGACTGAAAAATCGTAAGAAAATGGCTAGTATTGTTTGAGATGTGAGATCAGTAGTAGGATGTGAGGAAGAAAATGGAGAAAATTTGAAAACACAGGGGGCAAAAAACAGATAACCCATCTGTCTGAGAAAGGCTTCAGGAGGTGAATTGTCATTACTGGATGGTAGACACTGTTATATGAAGTGAAGGGCATTCACTTCACTTTGAGACAGCCCATAGGACTCATCACCCCAAGGTACAAAAGTCAACAAATCTGATGTAAATGTCTTGTAGGTCAAAGTGTAGAAATAGAACTCATCTCTTGCCATTATTATTGACATTAAAATAAGAGATATAAGCTCCACCTTTCACACATTAGCTCTTACTTGACAGCTGCTCTGGGGCAGCCTTTGAATGAGTTACCCAAAAAGTGTAGGAAGAAACCATAAGCAACAAGAAAACAGTAACTGTCTCTGAGCCACTAGACACTTTCAGGGTAGCCTTGTTTTAAATGTTCCTCCATTTGCAAAAGGCTTTTTAGTTGAAAGGTGTATTGGGTTTGTAGGTCTAGATTTTGGTAGTGGGGGGCTACAGGGGTGGCTTCTGTGAGAAGCTTTCTCCATGTCCCCCTGATTCAATGCCAGCTGGCTCCAGGACAGACGTGCCTCTGGCCAAGACCGGGCCCATCAGAAATGGTGCTAATCCCCCTGTGATGACATATTTAAGAAGAAATTTAAAAAACGTAATTGCACAGATGTAATTGTGGCCAGAGAGGGGCAGAGTGAGAATATGTGAGAGGAACAGCCCTGTAGACACCCAGGCCAGTGCAGAAGGAGGCGCAGGAGGTGCTCCAGGCACCAGAGCTGAGGTTCCCCTGCAGCCCGTGGTGCAGCCCATGGTGAGGCAGCTGTGCCCTTGGGCCCATGGAGATCCACAGGGATGCAGAGATCCACCTGCAGCCCCTGGAGGAGACCCAGGCCAGAGCAGGTGGATGCCTGAAAGGAGGCTGTGACCCTGTGGGAAGCCTGTGCTGCAGCAGGGTCCTGGCAGGGACCTGCAGACCCATGGAAAGAGGAGCCCACGCTGGAGGACATTTCCTGGTAGGAATTGGGTAACTGGTGACCCTATGGGGGACCCACACTGGAGCAGGCTGTGCCTGAAGGTCTGCACCCTATGGAAGAGTGACGCACATTGCAGCAGTTTGTGGAGAACTGTTGCCCTTGAGAAGGACTGACACTGAAGAAGTTCATGGGGAACTGTCTCCCATGGGGGAGACCTCACACTGGAGCAGGGGAAGGACTCCTCTCCCTGAGCAGAGGCAGGGACAATGTGTGATGAACTGACCACAACCCCCATTCCCTGTCTCCCAGCACCACTGGATGGGAGTAGAGCTGGAAGGGAGGGAGGGGTGGGAGGAAGGCCTTTTTAAGGTATTATTTTATTCTTGATTATCTCTGTCCAATTTTGTTAGTAATAAATTCAATTAATACCTCTAATTCTAGCCTGTTTCACCTGTGACAGTATTTGGTGAGTGATATTTCCCCGACCTTATCTCAACTGATGAACTCTTTCTTATATTTTCTTTCCCCTGTTCAGCTGCAGAGGGGAGTGATAGGCTTTGGTGGAGGCCTGGCATTCAGCCAGGATCAAACCACAACAAAAGGTGAAGCTAATTTTAACCATTATTTCTTTTTTTCTGATCAAATATTTCGGTCATTCCAGTCCAGGACTGCTCTTTTCTTTTTAAAAAAGGGAAAGAATCTTGTTCAATGCAGTACCTGTTAATAAAAACCAGCATATGCTTTACAGATGAATAAGGTATTATGGTACCCATGATGTGAAATCCTGAAGGTTTCAGTAAAATTCTTTTATGCATAAATACAATTTATTTCCAAAGAGCACAATCAAAATGACATGATGGAAATACATATATATACATATTTAAATAAATTCGGGTTTTCTAGTCTGCTAGCTCTGTTTGTTGTGACACTTTTTTCATTTCAGCGTGGACATTTCTCCGTACTTTTTTTCTGCCTGTCTGCTGAATTAGCAGTGTCCTCTATAGAAACTAAATTACTACCATGGCTTTTAGTAGGAATGACAGTAATTGACAGACTATAGGGGATATAATAATCCTACACCTATTTCTGGGATTTGAAATGGCTAATGGTTGCTAAGTGCACTGTTAACAGCAAGTCACTCTTGGTTTTCCATGAAAATGCAAGGAGAATCATGTCCTGTAATAGTCTGGTTACAAGGAGATTGATGCTGCATCTTTAAATTGATCCAGAGGGGTCCAGACAGCAAATACAGGCAGGGGTATAGAAACTGTGTGAGGAAAGACAAAAAAAAAAAAATTAGATCCATTTAACCAAGAAGAGAGTGGAAGACAAAACAACATTCTTAAAATATTTGAAAAGCACTAAAATTAGAAATACTCGTCTGTATTCACCAGAAATGGGGTTGGGAATGGTGGGTTTATACTGCAGCAAAATTCTGACCACAAGGAAAGTTCTAATAGAAAGGTTAATGAAGGATTAGCAGTGCTAATGTGAATGTCTGTGAATAGGTTGGACAGTAACCTGCAAAGAATAGTCTTGGTGTCATTGATTTTCTTCCTAACTGCAACCAATTCTAGTTCAGTGTTACACACCCTACAGATGGCACCCTGGATGCACTCACATTAAAAACGTCACCACTTGCCTCTTTCAACCTCATTTTCACCCTCAGGAGCTATTTACAGTATTCCACACCCTAGACCATGGAAAAAGATGTCTGTATTTCTCCAAAGGGTGACTTGCCAGTCGAGGCTGGAAAGGAAGAGCTCTCAAGGTGCAGTGCTCAACTGGGATCGCTCTTCTCACAGAGTGAAAGATGCTGTGAAAGATAAGCAGTAATTGGCCATCATTTCAATCCCTGATCTTTAGGTTAAAATCCCCTATTTTGTAACTTCCATGCCACACATACTTTTTCTGGAACCAGAAAACAAAGGTGTAGTGGATGTCTATTTAATTTGTCTCATTTTAGTATAAGAGGGGGAAAGAATATAAATTTATATTTGCTTTTAGTAGTCAGACACTATTTTTTTTTTTCCTTCCTAACCCCATTTTATTCTGTTGTTTTATTTTTTAGCATTATAACCTCCCACTGAAACGAGGTGTTTGCCTCACTACTCTTTGCCTAAGATCTCAAAGCTTGGAAAACTCTGCTTATTAAAGTGGGTCTTGATCACTGTCAAAGTTTTTGAAGCTTTAACAAACCCACTCCATTTTTCCCTTACCCTAAAGGAAGGCACACACCAAAGGAACAATTGAAGCCATAAGCTGAAGTACATGATCCAAGATAGAGGTCAAACCATATATCACATTTTGACATAGAATATGAGCAGATCTGGCCTTGTCATAATTTTAAATCTGAGTCACTTTGTAACTATATTAAAAACTGAGAAAAACAAAGTTGGGACTGCCTTCAAATGCTCTATTGAAATTTCTATCCAACAAAAGCAACTAATACCCTTTTGTTCAATATTTCTCTGTGAATTTCCACAAGAGGAGGAGATTAAAATCTTATTTATGTCTTTCAGCAGCAAACAAACATGTACCATCTGTAGATGTAAATGCAGGGAAGTCTGGGGAATATGCAAAGTTTGATTCAGGTTGAATTAATGGAAGCCCATTTTAATATCACTGGCTCTTCTTCATATGCCAAGCAAAACCAAAGAATGTAATTGGCATAGTTGTCCTGCCCACTTTTCACAAAAGTGCTCCTGCAAGGTGTTGGAATTTTTTTAAACATCTAGAATCAGGGCAAAGGGCTCATGATCTGCACTGAACAGTTGTAGTTGTTATTCCAGCTCTCAGGCAACAAAAGCAAACATAAATCTGATGAGGAATCTGGGTCATTGCTGGGTTTAGTTAAAAAAAAAAATCCCAGTGGAAATAAAAAGACCTGAATATTTCATATACTCTAATTGTGTCTCATAGTTGCCAACGACTTCAAAGTAATCAGAGACTTGGAAGCTGCTTGTGAATAAACAACTTAGCCACTGCAAGCCACAGAGCTCTGCATCAGGAGTCCATCTTGTATCAGCAAATCCACCAATTCTTCTGGGCTGAGATTCCCCTGCAGGGAGCTTTTTCTTTCAAACAAAGCTCAGACACAGATATTTGTAACAATTAGCAAATTTCTTTAAGGAGAAAATTAGAAACTTTCTTATTGAGAGCTGCAGATCAGCCTGCTAAGTATATAACCCAAGCCTGTCAGAAAGTAGATTTGGTGTTTGCACCCAGGGTGTTTTAGGAGGAATGGCAGGAATTGGTAAACAGCCAATTCCTGCCATTAGAAAAGAACTAACAATAGAGATACCACTGATGATTGCACCTGTATGATGTGGGGAGGTAGCTGAATGACCAGGCACTGTAAAAGAATATCTAGCTTTCTTTTTTAAACTGATTGGTGCTGTGAAAACTCCTGCAAAGGGCTGTTATTTGGCAAGACCAGGGTGCTGAGGAATGTTAAAAACAGGAATTGGGAGGGAGCTGAGGCCCAGGAAAGGTTACGGTGCTCTTAAGAGACCTGTAGCCATTGAAGGGCTTCTCAAGTACCAAGCATTTCAATTCCTAAAAAAGGGGCATGGGGGAGAATTGCAGCATTTGAAAGGATTACAGTAGCACATGTATTCTACTCCTCAATTTTCAAATTAACACCATATTTAGAAATAGATTAGACTTCAGAATCTTCTAGCAACTCTTTCCTGATGGTTTATCTATTTCTTTAATTAATACAAGTTTAAGTAAGGCACTTACTAATTCTGCTAAATGAAACAATGCATGACTAACATACACTGCATCTTCTGTAATAATCAGATAATAAAGCCTTCATTGCCTACCTAATTAAGACCATCCAGGTAGACTGGTTTTCCCAACCCAAGATTTCTGTGTTGGGATACCTTCTGTTCCATATGTGGCAGGGGAGGTGGGGCATTATGGACACAAGCTTTCAACATCTCTTGATCTGGGACCTATATTGTTATACGCTGTAGAAGTCTGGCAAAATAGCTAACTACAGCTATTAGCTATAGCTATGAACTAGCTAACAAAGTAATGGCATCATAGTGAAAGCTAAGTTTCCAGATTAATTGTGTCTTTATTGGTTCCTTGTTCTCTCCCAATTTGTTTATTGCATGCAGACAGTATGCCTTACTATGTACAAAGCTTATTTAGACAATCCCTTTTTCTTTCCTTCAGCTTTAGCTGCCCTGTTTTTGAAGTAAACATTGGCCTACCTCATACAATTTGACCTGAATTGACCGAATTTCACCTACACAGGGTAAAAACACCAAATCATGATGTAGGTGTGGATTCAGTGTGAAACAGTGGATTATTTATATATTACTTTTTCAGAGGTCAGCTGGAAATATGATATCAGACAAATGCTGCCAGGTATGAAAGCTGCTACTCAAACTACTTCTATCCGGAAGATTAAGTAACTGCCTGAAATGGCATCAAGACCTTCCTTACAACTTGCTCCTTCAGAACAACCATGAAATGGAGGTGTAAGAAGGCTGGCCAGATGTGGCACAGAGCTGGTCATGGTCAAGTGGGAAGGGGCCCACCTTCTGTTACTGGATCCTTGATGGTCTCTGCACACATCCAATCTCTCCTCTTGGGAATATATCCATTATTTCACAAACTTCAATTTCACTCTCAAACCTGTCAAAATGATCCTCAGTCATACAAGAGTTGTTTTTTGTGAGGAAGCGCTCAGAACAGCAAAAAACAATGTTAACACTCCTCTATAACACTGCGGGAGCGTAAACTCACATCCACAGGACGCTGAATGTTCACAAGCTGTAAAATCCTATTGAGAGAATGCATTGTATTATGACAAAAAAAAAAAACACCTACACAACTGAGTGTTACAAGTGTTAGTCTTGTTAGACACTGACCTTCTTTGATTATATTTCTTCTGCTCTGTAGTGCAGCTTCAAAACCTCTCTTTTCCTTGTGCTCTCCTGCTAATTGCTGCTTCAGGTGTCTGCCACTTTCGGCAAGTGATCTGTGAGGTAAGTGCTCCCCTCTCTGCCTCCTTCATCTGGCAGCTTTTATACTAAAAATCAGCATTCTCTGACAACTCCCCAAAGCATTTACTTTCTGCATCCTCATGCACCATGTGGAATACAAACAAGGCACCATACCATACCTGAATGGCAGATCTGGTTGTCCACCAAATGTTTAGTTCTACAAAAGAGAGAGTTTGGAGCAGTTCTGAATTAGATTTCCAGCTGGTGAAGACCCTTTAAGGTTGCATGTGGTGGGTCCTCTCCCAGCTTGTGATCTGTACATTTAAATCATTTAAGGCTTGCTTGAAAAGAAATCAGCTGTAGGCTACTTGCAGGTTTCTTAACTTGTGAAGACAACACAAGCATCACAATATAAGATTGCCACAATAACAGTGACATCTGACATTCTAGCTATGCCTGAACTATTGTACGTGGTATATTACATACTTTGATAGAAGAAATAGCTTGATTTGGAGACTGGTTTCACTAAGTCTACTTAAAATAAGAGACAGTTCCTCAAGGAGTCTTTGTATCTGAAAATCAGGGAAATATTTTTAATTTATCCATGTCCTTCTTGCCTAGCTTCAACTACCACATAAATTAATAAAATACATTTTTCTGTTAATGATTCAAAATGTAAGTTGTCTAATGCACAGGAGGAGCAACATAAAGACAAAGTTCTAGCCTGGCACTTGTGAGATACAGATTTATGCTGTTGTTTTGCTACTCACTTCCTTTCTACAGTTAGGTAAGTCACATTCAGCCTTGCTTTTGCATCAAAAAGAAAAAAGAATTAATGTAATATCACTATCTTTGGAGTTGGTTGTTGGGTTTTGGGGGCTGGGTTTGGTTTCTTTTAATATTAAAATACAACAAAATGCACAAACTGCTCAGGACAGCAGAACATGCAGTTCAAAACATAAATTTAGTGTTTGCAGCCCAGAAGCATCAGTATTCATGCTTTAATTCATTGTCCATCTAGGCAAAATATGATCTCCCTCTGTTACCATGCTATGAGAGCACTGAAAATTCACACCATGGCTACTGTCTTAGAGAAACAACCTGCAACAGGGTGAAGGAGCCCTGAACAGGGCAAGAGGCAGGAATGTGAACACTCAGTTGAAACAGAAACCTTAGTGTAATGCTGTTTCTTCCCTGAAAAGATGAGCTGGTGCAAAGACAGTGAATCAATATCTGCAGCATGGAGATATCTTCTGAAGCACTGAGCAAACCAAGACTCCTTACCTGAATGAAAGCTGTCTTAAACAAAGTCAGCTGTTCCTGCCATCCAGAGAGACATGAGCAAGCTTG
Source organism: Melanocharis versteri (assembly GCA_013397845.1). Taxonomy (NCBI): domain Eukaryota; kingdom Metazoa; phylum Chordata; class Aves; order Passeriformes; family Melanocharitidae; genus Melanocharis; species Melanocharis versteri. The sequence continues at coordinate 2,544,864 of VZTG01003728.1, forward strand.
AGAAGTAGCCCCATGTGAACCAACTTACACTGAGCAAGGTCAAGTGCAAGGTGCTGCACCAGGGTCAGGGCAACCCCCGGTATCAACGCAGTCTGGGAGAAGAAGGGATTGAGAGCAGCACTGCAGGAAAGGACTTGAAGGATACTGGTAGACTAAAAGCTGGATATAACCTGGAAATGTGTGCTCACAGCACAAAAAATCAACTGTATCTTAGATTGCATCCAAAGCACCATAGCCAGCAGGGCCAGGGAGGGGATTCTCCCCCTCTGCTCTGCTCTGCTGAGACCCCACCTGCAGTGCTGCATCCAGCTGTGGGGTCCCAGCACAGGAAGGACATGGACCTGCTGGAGGAAGTCCAGAGAAGGCCATAAAGATGATTAGAGGGAAGAAGCATCTCTCCTAGGAGGAAAGGCTGAGAGTGCTAGGATTACTCAGCCTGGAAAAGAGAAGGCTTGAGGGAAACTTTATTAAAGACTCTCAATGCTTATGGGTGGCTGCTAAGAAAGATGGAGACTCACTTTTTAGTAGAGCCTGTTGTGATGGGACCGAGTGTAATAGTTTTGAACTAAAGAGGGTAGATTCGGACTAGGATATTAGGGAGACATTTTTCATTATGAAGGTGATGAAACATCCTCAATGGTACATTGCCCAGAAAGGTGTTAGGTGCCTAGAAGTGTTAGGATCAGGTTGGATTAGGCTCTGAGTAACCTGATCTATTTGAAGATGTCCCTGCTCATTCCAGGGGGGTTGGATTAGACAAATTTTAAAAGTCCCTTCCAACACAAATTGCTTTATGATTCTGTGCCCACTACCATGCTGCCACAATACACCATAAAAAAAAATTACTCTTTGGTTCAATCATGCAGAGATAATAAATCATGATGCTGCACAGTGTGAAAGAGAGACACTGTTTTTGCAACTGGGGAAACTCTTCTTTTTCAGTCTGGGAAAACTCTCCCAATGCTATTGCCATGTTAAGGAAACTTTCCTGTCTGACCATCCAAGAGCCAGTCTCGCTCCCTACACACCCTGCACTCACACCATTGGACAAAGTTTTGTCACCCAACCCTAGCCTTCCCCTAGCAGAGTCTCTGGATCCTTAAAGTAATTTAACCATGGTGCAACAACAGCATAATATCCCAAGCTGGTATTTCCAAGGAGGAACCCTGAACAAAGGAGACCGACCCTAAGCTTTTACGCCCTCACAGTCTAAGTGTGTGACAATCTGGGGTCACAGGCTCCTGCTGCGCCTCTGAGTGTCCAGTCACCTGGCTGGTGCCACGAGTCCCCATGCCCTTTGTTCTGCAAAGGGTCAGTACCAGTTCACTACCCCTTGCCTCAGGCTCCTGCCACCCACAGCTCAATCTGCAGCCCACACTGCAGCTGCACACTGAGCTACCTGCATTAGATGTATTCCGCAACAGCCAACATGGCTGGATGGAATTGATGAAAGAATAAAACCAGTATTGTTTAAGCTCAAAGCTAGATTCGTATTTCCCCCACAGCAAGATCCATCTATTTCAAACCTCTAGGCTCATCCTTGAGAGCAGAGAGTGCTGTTGATTATAAGTACCATTCAAACTACAACTAAGTGTTTGGCTGCTGGCAGATAGGCTTCTGGAAGAAGGCAACAGATAAACCAGTTTTGAGACATATAACCCTCCTGCTAAGTGCTAGAGGTAGTTAAAAAAATCTGCTTCCTTCTTCTCACAACCTCATTTAGATGCTAGAAAGTCTTATACCCAGTCCCTTCGAAACATATACAATCTCATTGTATCTTTGATTTTTCTTAGTATTATCAAGATAATCAACTTATGTACTTGGGCTGCAACACGAAAAACAAGCTATTCTGGAACAGTCACTGATACAGCATGTATCTTTCTGTGCTTCTTTCATTACACATAGTCTATATACAGAAGATAAACAGAAAGCTTATTTTACCATGTTTATTCCCATGCAGGGTACACACTAATACTGTGAACACAAACATCATCTCCTCTTAAAGATTATGAGTCACTTCTGCGTCAAAAGAAGAAAAAAACCCACGTATTAGCACATTCTGAGAATCAAAGCACTTTACAAATTGTTAGACTAGGATTTAGATGTAATCAGAAGTATTTTTCTTCTTTTCTTCATAGTTCACTTGCCTGAGGAAAATATTACGATCCTTCTTTTCTTCTTCAAAATTTTTATCTTAGATGTAACCCAATCTACCTGAGTGCACACCAGTACATTGCTAAAAAATTCCCTCCCAAAATCCTTCTTTCTATAGCAGACACCACCTCCAACCTACCTGCTCACCAGCTCTCTTTCTCTATATGCCTACTTCGCATGCATGTGACAATTATTAAGTTGCTAACTGAAAAACATGAATTGTGCTAGTTGACAAACATATAAAATGCCCTTAATAGGTTCCATAGAATCTTGATTTCCCCAGTTAGCTCACTTGCACTGCTGACCATCAGGTCCAGTAATGCAACCCCTCCAGTAGAGGTGTCTATCACCTGGGTCAAGAACTTGTCCTCCATGCTCACAATGCTTCTTTTCCAGCAGATATTGGGGTAGTTGAAGTTTCCCAGCAGGACAAGGGCCTGTGAACACGATGCCTCCTGTCACTGGAGCAGGAAGGCTTCATCAGTAGGCTCCTCTTGGTCAGGCAGCCCGTAGTGGACGCTGACCACAAGGTTCCCTTTGTTGCTTCAGTCTCTGGTTCTTACCACAGGCTTTCAGTCTGCTCATGGCTGCTCTTCAGATACTACTTTCCACACCCAATCCCACTCTTGATGTAGAAGGCAACCCCTCTGCCTCTCCTTCCTCTCCTGTCCCTTCTGAACAGCCTGTACTCATCGATAGCCACACTCCAGCCATGGGACTCATCCCACCAAGTTCCAGTAACAGCAACAAGGTCATAGCTTTCTAGCAACATGGTGGCTTCCAGCTTGCATTGGCAACTGCACCTCACCTGGGCTTCTCAACCTCAGCTGGGCTGTCAGCCATGTCACCTTCCTAGAGGAACATCTCTTAATCCCTTTGATAGGTTTCCCTGATCTTTCCCTGTTGGCTTGTGTTACCTCGGGAATCCTTGGCTCATGTCCATAAGTGTGTTCCTGTGTGGCCAGCACATTTCAGAGCCACCGACAGAGGACGCTCACTAGCATCCTGTCCCTCTAACCTTTGCATATCATCCCACAGACTGCCAGGGACAAGTCTGATATTGTGGCCCTCCCACATCACACCTGGTTTAAAGCTCTGCCAGTGAGCCCTGCTAGTTCCTGAGCAAAGAGTCTCCTCTCTTAGTGAGGAAAATGAGTTCAGTCTGAAAAGCAGCATGCATGGTGCTGCATAGCCCATTCCATTGTTGAAAAACCCAAAATTTTGCCAGTGACATCAGCCACAGAGCCATTTATTAATATATTCACCCCATCTGTTTCTTTCTGTGTAGCTGCCTTCAAATGGAAATACAGGAGAGAATATAACTGGCATTCCAGATTCCCTTACCAACCCAAAAATGACAAAAGGAATACCACAGAAAGTGTGGTCTGGCAACCGAATGGAACATGGTCCCTCTCAACAGAGGTTGCAGAGAAGGCTGAGATACTGAATACTTTCCTTCTCTCAGTCTTCATTGCCAAGGCCACCCCTTGGTAATCCATGCCTCAGAAGACCAGGGAGAAGGTTTGGAGCAAGAGGAGGAAACCTCTTTTGGTTGAGGAGGATAGGGTTAGACACCATTTAGTCAAACTTGACATCTACAAGTCCATGGGTCCTAATGGGATGCATTCAGGGGTGTCATTGCTAGACCACTCTCAATCATCACTGAAAGGTCATAGCAGTCAGGAGAGGTGCCTGAAGACTACAAGAAAGAAAATGTCACCCCAGTCTTAAAAAATGGCAAGACAAGAGGACCCAGGGAACTACTGGCCAGTCAGTCTCACCTCAGTCTCTGGAAAGTGATGGAATGGTTCATCCTAGCAGCCATCTCTAAGCACAGGGAAGACAAGAAGGTGGTCAGGAATAGTCCACCTGTACTTGGGGGAGCCCTTCTTTACTGTGAGGGTGACTGAGCACTGGGACAGATTGCCCTGTGAGGCTGTGGAGTCTCCTTCCCTGTAGATATTCAAAAGCCATCTGGACATATTTCTGAGCCATGTTCTTTAGGGGACCCCATTTGAGAAGGGAGGTTGGACCTGCAGATGATCTGCAGTGGTCCCTTCCAGTCTTACCCCTTCTGTGAGTCTGTACAGAGAGAACAGATACTAGCTGTGTTGTACATACTGTATTTCTGGAGCATCATCTAAACTGCCTTTTCCTACTTTAAATTACATCAGAAAGGTATATTGTATGTATACAATGGATATTCCCTCTTTTTTAACAAAGCAAGCTGTAGTCTTCAGTGTTAAGACACTGATCATGTTTAAGCCTGCTTTATTTCTTATTTCTGTGCAACATCAATCCGCTGGACATCACTAACAGCCATGCAATACAGGGGGAATGTTGTGAGCAGGAGGGTGGTTGACTACTGGAAAGTGCTCTTTGTGCTGTTGGGCTTTTATCGCTTCCAAGTGTAATTGATAAAAGATAAAATTGGGAAGGAAAGAGCTGAGTAAACAAGCTGGAAAATGTTATTTTAAAATGCAGATTTTAAACAATGTGCAGCCTGATAAGGAACATTGTACTATTAATATGAATGTATATCTCCTAACAACAGGTTCTTATGTCAGTGTCCAAATGTTTGCCTGCTAAAAATAGTTTCTCTTCTGCCTTAGCTTTCTTATAACAAAAAGGATGTTTACTTTAGCTTTACTTTCCCCTCCTTCCACTGATGCAGCAGAAAATTTACTTCACAGGTATGCCATCTAGACTGCCTCCATGCTGGCTGCTTCAGGTGCATATGGAGGGGAGGATGGGGGTGGCAGTTCCCAGAAGGTCCTAGCAATTGAGCTCATCCTCCCAGGGAAGCTGGACTTCTCAGTGGGTCTGTTATGCTGGGAGAAGTAGAATTTTCTCTAAAATGGCATAACTTTTGCTGCTAAGTCTTTGATCAAAACACAAAGAAACAAGCAAAAAAAAAATCGGTACTGGAGCTTTGATTAATCTTTGTATGAGGCAAAACATTTAATTCAATAGCTCACCAAAACTGGACACCCAAAAGCAGATGGTTATGCTCCAGTCCCCATTCTCATTTATAATCCACCTCAATAAACAGGACTGCACACGTCAAACTGTGATTATCTTCTCAGATAGCACCTGTTTAATAACATGCATTAAAACTGCTCTGTTTTGACAAAAAAGGGATATTGCATGAATATTGCAAGTGTATGTTAGTCAATGTTTTCCAAAGTGCTTGAGAACACAGGTGAAAAAAAAGCTGTTAAGGTCATTACATGTAGGAATAGTGGTTTTGACTTCTGTGATTGTTTTGGGCCCAGATTAAAAGGTAATCTCTTTTAATGCCACCTACTCCAGTTTCACATGGAGACTCAAGACATGGGGTCCCTTAATCCACTGTCCCTCTCCATCTGTGCCACGTCTTCCTATGCCAATATTCAAATATTGTGTCAGGTCCTCTAAATCTTGCATGTATTTTTTTCTCCTGGTATATCTTAAACCATATGAGATCTATCGGATCACCAAATACGTTCAGACAGACAGATATTCAAAACAGAACTAGAAGTTAGCCCTGCTACTATATTTCATGCATTAAGAAACCTAAGTGTGGTCAATTATGAGCTGAAAGTACAACTGTGACATCAATCTACACCTTTTAATACTGATGATTGTAAAAACTTCCTTTAGTCTTCCCTTGTCCACATAATCGTTACTGACTAAGAAAAGACAGTAAATTACTATGTTGCTTTCGTATTCATCAGTCACAGTTTACATAATTCATGTAAAGAGATGGATAACATCAGTTGAACTCTTTAGAGGTACTACAATTAGAGAAGTATCTGACCCATGGGCACTGGGACAATTAATTACATGAGAATGAGCCACTTGTTGGGAATAGAAATATACCTTTATCCCTCAGACCTGCCAACTAAGCAGCTGGAAGAGAACTATCTGCTTAGGGGGGAGTGCAACTTGTTCTCCCTCTCAGTGCAATGTTCCACTCGAATGTAGAGAGGTAGAACTGAGAAAAAGTTAGAATAACAGGTATTTATTCACGCCTTGAAATGGATTTGAATTCAGGGAGTTAAATATGATAGTTTGACTACTGTTGATCATGAATGAGGGATCTAGATAGCTTAAAGAATCACCGGCAAAGGTGTCAGCAAAAGGAGGCTTAATAAAGATTTAAGATGTTTGACAAAGTTTGGCGGAAAGGTTCACTGTATTACTTCACAGATGAAGAACACAAGGGAAAATATGAGTGGAATCAATTTAGAATGGTTTTCAGAGACCAGGGATGAAAAGGCTGAGGGTGAACTAGGGATGTAGTAGCACTTAATCATTGACTAATTTAACATTTATGAAAAGATTCAACAGGATTTACTATAAGCACAGCAGTAATGATAAAATTCTTAGATTATGATAATCATACTAGACTTACCATCTGGCATTTAAATCAATTCACACATTCATGCACACAGGCACAGAGAGATGTGTATGTATATATCTATATGTACAAAGATACCTGTCAAAAATTCCCATCGAGTTTAGTGAAATATGCCTGTGCATTTCTCAACAGGCAAGGGTTGAGCTTTGAGGGCTGGGGAGGTGTCAGCCCAGGCCTCATCATCAGCTTTTGGCAACAGTCCTCTGAGCATCACAACTCTGAGGGCTGGTAAGCTCTGAGAGGCATCCCAGAAAGACAAGATTGCTGGCTGCAGTCCCCTGTGGCCCAAGAGAGCTCAAAGTGCCTCAGTCAGGGCTGCCTCCGGGGTTGTGAGATGACTGCGGCTGCCTCCGGGGTTGTGAGATGACTGCTTTACTCACCAGTCAATATCTATCCTGGCTGCAATACAAGTCAAAAATTTTACTCAGAAGTCAAATAACACTAACATTGTACCAGTAAGGCTCCCATTCAGACAAAAGTAACATTCCAAGGCTATCTGTTGGAAAACAGATCTTGTTAGGCACAGAAGTTCCTGGGAATAGACAGTTTCTGATGAGCTCAAGGGGAGCTAACTGTCCAGGAGCTATTAATCAGGGAAAGCCTCACAAGCAGTCCTGACATGACAGAGTGGCCTGGGGGAGAAGAAGCACCACCAAACTAAAATATAATATTTTTTTTTCATTTTGAGGATGCTATAAGGCATTCCTCCAGTCCAGACTGACAGTTATTCATGTATCTGTGCTTCACAGCATGGAGAAACATTGGGCTCCATTTTGGAAATAGGCATTTGAAAATACTCAATCTTTGCATAAGCTGCCTGCCTTCATTTTACTGTTTCGTGGAGCCAGAGAAGGAGAATGAAGTCTGGCTCACTTGCTCAGAGGAAAGTGCCGAGAGAGAAATTTCTAGTGTTCTCACCTTGAAAGTACCTATGTTTTCTGATGAGCTGCAGAAGGGGAGGGTGGGCTAACAGAGATACTCAACATCTCTTTGGAATGAACAATGGCAAGGCAGTTCTTAGAAAAATTACTAGTAGCTCTGTCCTGTGCACTTATTCCCAGGGAAAAAGAATAAAGTATATTCATCACACTGACAGGAGAGGAAATATTCGCTCGCATTTGCAGTTATGGCTTTCAAAAGAATTTGTATGTTCTTTGGAACTGAGCACAGATTCAATTCTTGTGCCTGGGTGAGATTATGCAAATGTAGAGTTTTGTGGCATGCTTTAAAGGCTTTTTAGTTACATGTTAAGGATAATGTTAATGCTGGGCTTTTAAATGGTAGCTGGATGTATCTATGATGAATGTTGGGAAATAGAATTGCCAAACTTCATACACCTAGACCTGGAGGCGAACTGTCATACATTCCTTGTAAGAAACACTTAAATGACATGGCAGAGCAGCTGATTTTAAAGCCATTAAGTCCAACATGGGAGATTATTGTTAGGAAGGAATATGCAGAAACATCAGTGGGAATCACTCTCTTGGGGAGTGGGAATTACTCTTTTGGAGATTTTCATACCCCAAAAGGGTGGGAGTAAAAATTATAACTATTTACCTTTAGACAAAAACCACAAGCAGAATCTCTTATTATTCTTTTCTTTCCCTTTCCATTACGCATTTTTTAAATTTTTTTATGCTAAAGCATTTTTAGTGCGCTTTAAGCAGGCTCTTGGGAGTTGCTGGCTGCAGCTTGTTGAACCATGAGAGAATGGAGCTCTGAGGAACCAGCCGAATGGTGTCGGTGCACACCAGCTCAGTTACAGGGAGGGTGGGGGTGGGTCATAGCTGTGGACCTGGAAGAAACAGTGCCTGAAGGAAAGACCAGAAGTTTACCTGGTTTGGAGCTCAACACAGCTATGGAAAGAGCGTCTATCATTAGCTATTCCTGACTCATACTGTTTGAAACAGGGTCCTATTTAATGGTAAAAAAGAGTATTTTGCACCCAGCAAGAAGATCTGTCCTATCCCTCCACTGCTCAGCAAATCAACTCGGCCAATATTTAAGTCCAAACAGTGAGAAGTTTCATGATTAATTCTTTTATACCCTCTGTGTCTGGGGAGCTGTGCCCCAGTTGCACTGAACACACTCTCTGTCCCTGGTGCAATGTAACTTAGATGTCCTGAGCAGATTGGTCAGCACAGCTTTGTAGGCGCAAAGACTTCTCAATAGTTTGAGAGAAAAATACTGGTTTAAGTCACAAGGCACACACACAACAAAGTGAAACTACAGATATACACTTTAGAACTTTCATTTTTGAAAGAAACTGTATTTTGCAGTCCCTAAGAAAGGACCCATTCATAATGATCATAAAGCAGGTGATAGATTTTATTATCCCTTCACCTCTGTAACTAATTTGAACATTAGCAAATCAAAAATGTTGAGAGAAAATGCAGCTGGTGAGTATTTTCATAACTGTTATCTGGAGAGTCTCAACTTCCTCACAGGCACGGCTTTGTTCTCTTGATGAATTGTTTCATGAGGAACAGGATGTTGCCCACAAGCAACCAGCTGCATATTTAGGGTTTATGGAACAAAGGTTTTGCCAGTTCCTGAGCCTGTTGCCACTCACAGAGGTGTGCCCGCTCTCTCCCCATAGTATTCTCCTTCTCAACCCACTGTAATTCAGAAAATGCTGGTTGATACAGTATAACAGGAGGACTGTTGAAAACATTGTTCCTTCTCAAACAGTAGTGAGGGAGAAAGCACTTAGCAGTTACTTCAGGCAAGGTGACTGATCACCCACTTGATCCTAAAGTTAAAACGCATCTAGCTTTGTCTTTGGCATCAAGCTCTTGCAAAGAAACAACTTCTGATACAGTCTCTCTTGTGTATTTATTGCATTGTTTTGTTCTTTCCACTGGCTATACAATTTATTACTCTCCCTTCCTCTCACCATAAGCTTAATTTGCTGTTTGCTTCCACATGTTCTGTTTCCTGATGTTTGAAAAGTCAGCTTTGATCTTTTCCTCAAGACTCTTCTGAATGTTACTTTCTCTCCAGGAAAAGATGGTGATGCTTTTCAAACTTTGTCCCAGAGCAAAGTGAACAGGTTGAATTAATGCAAGTAGGAGAGAGCCTGAGGCTGTTGGGAAAGGTTTAGGCTGCAGAGGATGGTCTGACAGCTGCCCAAGAGGCTGATTCATGGAGGCCATCTTAACTTAAGAAATCACTGAAGAAGAGGATATCACCCAACTAAAAATCATAAGAGAGACACAGTGACTAAGAGAAGGTAAGGCAGATTAAAAGCAGGAAAAAAAAAAAAAAAGAAAAAGAAGGAAAGAAGGAAAGAAACATATGAATATGCATTGAATCAACATGAGAGAGACAAGTCTGGGTCTAAAATCTGCAGTTCTAAATGCATATAGATTGGGGCATTTACACTTTCTCATCAGAAAAACAAACTTGTTAAGTAGTTTACCTGCTTTGTTTCTTTCTGCGCAAAGACATGCTTGGGGACTAGTCTTACTGAAATCAGGATAACTCTGAATCATAGAATCATCAGTGTTGGAAGAGACATTCAAGATCATTCAGCCCAACTGTCAACCCAGCACTATCACTGTAATCCCTAAACCACTAAACAGCATTCACCACCAGATCCAGACATCTCTAAAACACCTCCAGAGATAGTGACTCCACCACCTTCCTGGGCAATCTGTTCCAATGTCTGACCACCCTAACAGTGAAAAACTGTTTCTAATATTTAACCTGAATATTCTCTGTCTCAGTTTAAGGCCATTTCCTCTAGACCTCTAACTGCAGGCACAGATGAAGAGACCTCACCAACAACCTCCTTTCAGGCAGTTGTAAAGAGGAGTGAGATCCCCCCGGAGCCTCCACTTCTCCAGAATAAACACTCCCAGCTCCCGCAGGTGTTCCTCATAAGACATGATCTCTAGATGCTTTATGAGCCTTGCTGCCCTTCTCTGGACATGGTCCAGCACTTCAAAGTCTTTTTTGAGGTGAGGGGCCCAGAGCTGGACACAGCATTCATGGTGCAGCCTCACCAGTGTCGAGTACGTGTCGAGTACGGGGGGACAATCCCTGCCCTGCTCCTGCTGGCCACACTATTGCTGATCCAAGCCAGGATGCCATTGGCCTTCTTGGCCACCTGGGCACACCCTGGCTCATGTTCAGCTGCTGCCACCAGCACCCCCAAGACCCTTGCTGCTGAACAGCTCTCAAGCCATTCCTCCACAGGCCTGTAGGGCTGCATGGGGTTTGAAAACATTTGTTCCAACCACAAATGCACTTTTTAAAGCATTCTAAGGTACTTAAAAAAAAACACTCACCACATTGTTTTCCACTTAGGTGACCTTTTCCTGTTTTCTTGCAAAGCACATATAAGTGTGAACTGCTTTTCTTACTGATGAAAGAGCAGGAACCAGAGTTTCTCATGACTGCTCACTCTCTGCCTGTCTAAATCACGATTGCTCTTCTAGAAGCAGCCACGTTCCTTTAACTATGATACTCTAACTAGAAGCACCATCATCAAGGAGCCCAAGGGCAGTGAAACAAAATTCTGATTTTTCAAAAATAGATATGTTTTATGCAAGTGTATATTGGAGGATTTCCTTCCCACATCTGACTTATCAATTGGGTATTATTCAGAATGCTGATCATGACTCCTGTCACTACTTGACAGATAAGTGAAAACTGTCCACGTCTCTCTATTTAAGTCAGCAGTTGGCTGATCCTATGAGCATTAAATCTGTCATCTAAGGTTAACAGTAATGAGATAACTAAGAAAAATCAGGAAGTTTCTAGTGGCAGACCCTCTGCCATGAGAATCTAAATATATAAACCAGACAAGGGAGATGTAATATTTTTCATAAACTTGAGTTGACATATCTAAAAAGAGAGACAGTTCTTTTAGCACACCAGCCCTTCTGAAAGTCAAAAATAGAAGCAGAAGCTTTTGAAGCTAAATGCAGACTTTGATAGGAGAAACCTCACAGTTCACTGTGAAGGTCATTGCTACACACTCACTGAAGGAAGTGATCTGCTTTACTTGAAATGAGAGCAAAAATTAGCTCAGACCCATCTCAAAAATCCAATAATCCATGTTGTAGGCCGAACTATCACATCCTGTTTCTAAATTTGTATTTGCAATGTTTTACTTCCTTTCCAAAGGCTCACCCTTTGCCAGATGCCAAAGCTTCTCTTTGCATTGCAGAGCTGCAATAACTACTTGTGTTCTTGTTTTTACGTTGTTGTAAGTTCTGTTGAGTGTTATCTTTCTGCATTATTTTGCACTTGCTCTGGGGCATTACTATACACTTCAGACATAAATGTGTGGTGTATGTGTTACACAACAAATTTGCTGTGGTTGATCTGTGCCAAAAATAACTGATTTTAAAACTTAACTGCCCCATGTCAAGTAATACAGAACATTAAAGACAACAGAGAACCCACAACCCAAACTAGCATAAAATGTCAATTTGAAACAGAACTAAAGATTTCATAGAACTAAAATTTTCCCTGAATGTCCCGTGTTGGACAAAATGGTTGTGTCATTTTGTAGCTGTGGAACTGAATTTTTGTGCTCCCTTTGGGCAGTCCTAAGTCTCTCCTCTCAGCACGGATGTGCAGAAAAGCATCTGCTGTGGTGCTGGGAGGTATACAGATTTTTTACTCCTCAGTGTATGTCTAGTCTGTCAAGGCAGTGACAGCACCCAAACAGATACCCCATACTCAGAGGGCAATATTTACCCTTCTGGCTAGTGTATTTATCATTTTGTCAGCAGGTTTTTTTCTCATAGTTCTGGCTTTGCTTGCGTTTGTCAAACACGTTTGCCAGTAGGTTTTTTTCCACTGATGAGTAGCTTTATTCAAGGTACTGGCTTCCCTAGTTTAAAAAGCAGATGTCCAATAACTGCCTGAAGTCTTTGGTCATTGGTGGGCCATACAGCTAAATTCAGGAAAAGGGAAAGCATGGCACTGGCCTACCTACCTTCCCTGGGTGGCTGACATTAACAATAGCTTTAATCAGAAAGGCATGCTGGAATGAAAGGATCAAAGTGAGTTGCTGAAAAAAAATCTAGTGGGGATTTTCACTTTTACACCTAGCTATTTAGGGCATCCTTTTTGTTCATCTTTTCTTTTATCCATTCTGTCTCAAATATCACCTGCTCTCATTTCTATTCTTAAAGAGGCCAGCAGATCCCATTTTATAGGTCTCTGTTTCCTAGATGTCTTAACTTTCCTTAGAGGCTATTGATCGGTGTGTGATCTATTTTCATTTGCTACACTGACTTTACTAATGACATGCTTCAACTCTTCAGATCAGCAGTCAGGACAAGTGTAACTCCAATAAACTAAATTTAGTGCCAGCCACTTTTAAATATTTACATAAATGTAGAAAGTACTTTTACCTGGAAAAACTGTAGATACCAATATATAACACAAGGTAAGAAATAATCATAAAAGCTTCTGATGTAAGACAGAAAAGAGCCTGTTGAAAAGTGTGGTTCTCAGCTCTCCACAGAATCTCTGAATATATGCCTCTGTCACGTCAAGATTTTGATGTTAACGTACGGTGTTAAGTCTCCTTACTACATGCTTTTTTTAATATTATTGTTTTTATGTTAGAATGGTGAATAGAAGAAATCTATAAAAGATAATAACTGTTAATTTAGTTTAATAAAATCCCAATGAGAAAGAGAGGACTGGGTGTCCTTCTTTCACAGATGAGTTGGTTGCTTCACTTTCCTCTGACAACGGCAGCTTTCAGCCCACTTTTTCTTCCTGAGCAGACTCTATTCTGCTCTATTCAGGATTGCTTCTGGCACGTCTCGCTTTGGTAGCAATGAGCTCCTCTTGTACTTACAGTACTGATAGGAAGTGCTGCCTTATATCTAATTATGCAGTAACTCATTTTTCTATAGACCCTCAACTCTCCTACCATCAATTCTAACTTCCCAAAGTTTCTCTATATCCAAGCATTATTAAGACATGCATCACTGTCTTGCTCTGTTTGAACATTAGCTGCAAATGTTGAGGATTAGGAATAATGACTTGTACTCCTGTTCGCCAGAACATTTGGTTCTTTGTGTCTGTTTTGTTCTACAATCCTAGTTAATTACAGAAAATAAGACAACAAATGTTTACAATCTCATAAATGTTCTCCTGTCTTGTGCTTCGTGTTTATAATACATAGTCAGAAGTGGCCTGTACACATCTAGTTACTGGCAGCACATGCATAAAAAAACAGATATGATTGTTCTGGATAGAAGAGAGTGTCACCGAGACAGATAACCTATGACATAGGCTCTTACATCATATATCTCGTAACTCTGTTCCTGTGTTGTCTGTGTTATCTGAGCCCTAGTAACACTGACTTCTGCCCTTAGGATTCAGGAAGCTGCTATTCTATCCATAGAAAGAAAATAAGCACTTAGCCTAATTGGTAAGCAACTCTCTTGTCCTGTATCCTGCAGTACTTGAAGACTGAAATTGGAAAGGGGAAGGGAGATCAGGAAGGGAAACACACTGACTGAAGTACTGACCTCTTTGTTCTGTTTAGAGGATTTTGACTACCCTTTGGCATTATTTCCTTTAACAAGGAGGTTTTATGTGTAAGATATTTGGGCATTGAGAAGGGCTAAATTAAAAAAAAAAAAAAAAAGCCAACACAAAAGATTCTAGACAGTTCTTTTAGGGCACAAAACACTACTCTGATTGTTCCTCAGGTTTGAAGCTAAGTGTCTCTAATACTGGGCATGAAGCTTTAACATCACACAGATCTTTGTTCCTTCTGCATGATTGATACAGTTGCATAATGGGCCTAGCAGTCATTTATACAGGAGGTAGGCTAATTCTGGCCATAACAACTGCATCACCAGCATGCAGTGTCTCAAGTCCTGGACTCACAAAGTTTCAAGCACCTTAAATGGAAGCAAAAATCACCAGAAGCAGTGGCAGCTTCTGAAAAAAGATGCTGATAGCAGACCGAGTGGCCATTGTGCCAGGATGTCTCCCTAAATGTCTTGTGGACAGATACTCCTTAACTAAGTAAGCACTTAGGAATGTTCACATTGCAGAAAAAGGCAGAATGACTGTGATTCCTACAGGACACTACATGAAATGTTAGCATGTGTTTGTGGTCATTAGGTTTAACAGTTTATTACGGATGGGTAATGCAGTTTGCAGTCTTGTTTCTCCTGCATGCATTTAAAGGTGGTGAATACTGGCAATAGAGAATTTCGTTGAAGGAAATGATGTATGTACAGTACTTTCTTTTAAAACCTTTAAAGGCAAAGCTTTAGAGTTTTCACTTTTTCAGTACTCAGCTTTGAGGTTAGTATAATCTTTGCTTTGGTCGGGCATATGCAAGAAAAACAAGTCAAGCTGTGAAACAAACAAAATGAGAAAAATAACACAATGTGCAAACCTGTGGTCTGACTTCACTTTTAGAAGCAGATGCGGTATGAACGTGTTACTGCACTTTCTGAGGGCAGGGGCTAGTGCCCAAAATAAAGCTGCGTGACATTATTCAACCCAGGCAGCACAGGGAAAGAATGAGAGAACAATGAGGGTTAAGAGGAAGATGAGTCTCTTTGACATTGCCTTCACTTGACACTGACACTTGGCTGGAGCTGTATTATTTTCATATTCTACCATTGCACTGTGGGAACACCTTTCACAGGGCCATCCATCAATCTTGACCACGTAAGTATGAATTAAACTCCAAGAAATAGAGTTTTGTGCCTTTGGGGACCAAATAAGGGATCCTATAACCACCACAACTGCAAGCCTGTCTTCCTGCCAGCTCCAGGAAACCTATGCCAAACAGGCAGGAAGGGAACAGACCTTGGCACCACTCCAGAAGGAACTAAAAGCTAGCCCAGCCTGTGTGACCACTGCCCTAAACACCCTCCTCTTTTCTGGGGAGATCTTTCTGGGAAAACATATGATTGCCTTAAGCTCTTGGTAGTCTGCCTGCTTTTTAATTAGTAGATCACTTCAAATGAAACTGCAAAAGAATTTAAGTCTTTGGAAACATTGCCAAGCTTCCAACAAAGAAAATTAAAATACATGAATTATAGCAGAAACAAGTGCTTTGCACTAGCTCTGCAATGATTTAAGGAGAACAAATGGTATTATACCTGTGTATAAGAACAACCTATGACAATAAAATCCTGCAAGGGAAGTGACATGCTGAAACTGCATGGCAGCATCAGAGCAAATGTTTAATTCTATACCTAGTCTAACTTTTATGTGTTTTATAATTTACTTGTTAAGGATGCCTATGCTAGAAACCCTAAAAATGAATTCTTTACTGGAAATGCAAAAACAAGTGCCCTGGAGAACAGAGAAAGTGTGGAAAACAAAAACAGAGAATGTATAGACCCACATGGGGTGGTGAGAAAAGGCTGGTGTGGAACAGAAATTAAGAGGATACGTTTGGGAATAAACCATGAAGAGAAATGAGACTTAGTCAATCAATAAAGACGAAAGTGCAGTAAGATTAGCAACAGTTTCTCAAGCCAAGTCACAAAGGATCATGAAGAACTTTGTGTAAAAGCCCCAATTTTAATAAAACATTTTCTATAGGGTGATGTTCTAGAAGTAACGTGCTTATATATGTTGATACGTATTCCAGTGAAGATGCTATTCATGGAACTCATTCGTTTGTCCCATCTTTAAGTAGAATACGCTTCTTTTAGGACAGGCTGCCATAACCTCTCTCCAGCAGCTGAGGGCACTCCATGACCAGCTATACGAAAAACATGGTTCTACCAAAAGCTAACCTGAGATAGGAAAGCTATCAGCTAACCTGATAGCAGAAATCAAATTATGAGGCAGCCAGGTAAAAGGTCAGGGCTGCCTGCCAAACCAGTGTGGGCTGCCACCCAAGCCCAGTACGAATTGTGTGTTTACCTGTAGGAGCATACTGAATTGGCTCAGATTGGCATACTGGGTAGGGAAAATCATATCAGTGGCACCAAATATTCAGAAAGTTCAGTTGAGAGTCAGTCTGGAAGCCACACGTACGGTGTTGGTCCCGATTTCATAGAAAGCTTGGATTTTCCTGGCAAAATCAGGCCAATGAACACAGCCCTGTAATGACAAAGCCCTGTAATATTCATGAAGTTGGACATCCAGGATTTAATGTAGTTCTTTCTGGAAATTTAAGTCTCTGAACACCTCACTTTCATAAAATTATGGTAAGAATAAGCTATTCCTGACAAGACCTTCTTCCCACAAGCCTGTAATCAGACAGCCTCTGACTCTATCAAATTCCCATTCCTCATCTGAACCAGGGATTTACGCACACCCAGTCTTCCCAGACCCTCAGTAACATGGCCTTTATGAACAGCTGTATACTCGTGTCAAAATGGAGCTGTAGGAATAAGTGATTGCTTTTTTTCTAGAGACAGGGACAGAAGGCGTGCCTGAGGCCTGAGTTTGGGCTAGGTTTGCCATGTTTCTTGGCAGGGAAACTGTAATGCTGTATACTGATTTGGCTACAGAGCTGCTGCTATCTTAGCTTGCAAATAAGCTTCTCGTGCAGGCTGCAGGTATATTTGACCATTTTGCTAATGTAACTTGGAAGAAAAAGTGTGAGATTACAGAGCACAGGCTAGGATGGCTTTCCCTTACAAAATGTAAAAAGGTCAGTTTCAAACATTTTCCATAATGTTATTTTATCCAAGAGAGCACCTTTTGCTTTGTAAAACCTCACAATAAATAGTATGGCAAACTTGGCACCTTGAGATAAGTGTTAGGTAAATGCTTCCTATGCGAAAGTGGGAGAATGAATCTCCGAATAACTGCTGCATGGGACAGTCGGGCAGCCTCATGGCCTTTTGTAACTCAGAGGGAACACAGATTAAATACTTTGTTTCACCGCAGTAGGTGAGAACAAATAGTGCCAGTCCTGCTTATCAAAACACTTTGTGCACTTAGCTTTAACCATATGCTTGTGTCCTCCTAAAGTCAAGCTTAACAATCTTCTCTAAACCTTTACCAGACAAAGCCTGTTTTTCTTACATTTGCTTTTTACCATGTGCAGTACCACTTCTTTCCAGCGGAGGGAAAACGTGCACTTCTATTCTGCCTATTTCCCCTTTCCTCAAAAGCCTTTCAGCGCAGCGGACGAAAGCAATGTACTGACACTAAACAAAGCATAGAGAAATCATGTTTATTAGTAGTAACTTGTTTTGCAAAAACGGATACTGATTTGGAGAAAGGTAAAGTTATGCGAGGGTAAAAATAATTGTCTAGGAAGTCAATGCCCGTAAGACTGAGGGCTGAGGGGGCACAAGACTGAACAGTGTCTGCGTATCTCAATTTTTCCTTCTTTTTATTTTTACCTCTACCCCTATAGTTAATGACTAGTAATACTAATGTGACTTAACCAGGCTTTGCAGAGTGAGCTAGGAAGGCACCTGAATGCAGCAGCACATGCTCATTAAAAAACTGCAGATGGGCAGAAGAGTGTACACAATCCAGTACACTTAACACTTGAGCACTGTTACCTTCATAAAGCAATACCTATGGAGAGAAACAAATAAACAAATATTGCTGTTCTACACTTTTGCAGGTTTCAACTGGGGGGACCTTGTGTATTCTGCATCCTACTGTTGACACGCTAAAATTAGTATATTCTGTTATTTTAAGATGTGAAATGAGAGATTTTCAGGGACTGACACTGAAATAACTTACAGTTACATGCTCTGGGACTTGTTCCTACTAAATCAACTAGTCTTTAATTTTTACCAGCAATGAAAGCACGTAGAAGTATTTTGTCTGCCAACAAGAAAATACTACTTCAGAAATGCGTAACACACTAAGAAAATAATGAATTTTGGCATTTTTGCATCTTCAGAACGGAGAAATGCAAAACTGGGTCACATTTCAATATTTTTCTCCCAGACCATGCTTCACTTTTTAACAATTGTCTGTACACAAACACTTAGATCAGAGACCCTATACTATAATTGCTTTCAGGTGCCTTCCAAGTTGATTTATTTGCTGCTTATGAAGAGATTTTAGTGCTGACTGCTGTCAGACAGCTTTGGGGGTGTCCCTAGGCATGGGCTCTCCGTACAAAGGGAGGGACAGGGTAGCCCCTTGGCAGTGGGGCATTCACGCCCGTGATTTACACCATCTAACAAGGCCCACGGGCCTCAGCTCCATGCTAGCTCTGTCTCTCTGCTGTGGTGGAGCTGCTTTGGCATAGGCGGGACAAACTCTCTCCCTTCTTCACGTGCAGCAACAGTCACGCGTTAGAGGGCTGCTCCTACAGGCCACAGCTCGGAGCGTCCATCGCCAACCCCTACTGCCCCGCACGCAGCAACCCTCGAGTGAGGAAAATACATCTTAGGCTGAAGCTCTCTTTGTCGAGCCCCGACACGGGACGGTAGCGGCCAGAGCTGTAGGGGGACGCGAGA